>JAJKFI010000015.1:19156474-19169241 GCA_029204185.1 Lerista edwardsae | reverse complement strand
GGCAGCCCTTCTCCCAGCAAAATAGAAATATACAATAGCCTCCTGATCCTGCCTCCCCCTTCTCGGAAGAGGGTGTCATATACAGCAGGGGGTGTTAAAATGTTGTCTTATGGAGGAGAGAGTGCTGGTCCTCCTGCGTTGTGTTGTCTACTGTGCTTTATGGGGATATGTACTGTATGTACATGTGGCAGAAGCTGGGGGATACTTCAGTGTACTTATGTTGATACAGGGATATACCAATTTATGTGTCTACTCCACTGGACTTCAAAAGTATCGTGCATCTCCTCCATTCCTAGCAGTGGCCTTAAGTGAAACCAGGAACAATCAGATGTATTGCGTCTGCTGGCATCAAACCCGTGTGTCCCATTGTGTCTGCTCTAGGAATGGAAGTAAAGTCAACTCTAGGAAGTCTGCTCTAGGAATGGAAGCTCTAGGAATGGAAATCAATGGAAGGAATTGAGCAGTGCTTATTTCTAAAAAAAGAAAAAAGTTGGAACAGCAGATTTCTAGGAAAAACGTCTAGAAAAAATTTATATATAAATAAATTAGTGTTGTGGCATTGCCAAAGGCCAATCTTTAAAAAAGGGAGAAGGGGGGACCCTGGAAACTACAGGCCGGTCAGCCTAACGTCTGTTCCGGGTAAGATGGTGGAAAGCCTCATCAAAGATAAAATCCTAAAACACGTAGAGGAACAAGTACTGCTAAAGGAAAGTCAGCATGGCTTCTGTAAGGGTAGGTCTTGCCTCACAAACCTTTTGGAATTCTTTGAAAAGGTCAACAGGCACGTGGATGTGGGTGAACCTGTGGATATCATATACCTAGATTTTCAGAAGGCATTTGACAAGGTCCCCCACCAAAGACTGCTGAAGAAACTTCACAGTCAGGGAATAAGAGGGCAGGTCCTCTTATGGATCCAGAATTGGTTGAGGGCCAGGAAACAGAGAGTGGGGGTCAATGGGCAATTTTCACAATGGAGAGAGGTGAAAAGTGGAGTGCCCCAGGGATCTGTCTTGGGGCCCATGCTTTTCAACTTATTCATAAATGACCTGGAGACAGGGATAAGCAGCGAGGTGGCTAAGTTTGCAGATGACACAAAACTTTTCCGGGTGGTAAAAACCAGAAAGGATTGTGAAGAGCTCCAGAATGATCTCTCCAAGTTGGAGGAATGGGCAGCCAAATGGCAGATGAGTTTTAACGTAGACAAATGTAAAGTGATGCACGTTGGGGCCAAAAACCAAAACTTTACCTATAGGCTAATGGGTTCTGAGCTGTCTGTGACAGCTCAGGAGAGAGATCTTGGGGTGCTGGTGGACAATTCAATGAAGGTATCGACCCAGTGTGCGTCAGCAATTAAGAAGGCCAATTCCATGCTTGGGGTAATTAAAAAAGGGGTTGAGAATAAAACAGCCAATATTATCATGCCATTGTACAAATCGATGGTAAGGCCACACCTGGAATATTGTGTCCAGTTCTGGTCGCCGCATCTTAAAAAGGACATAGTGGAGTTGGAAAAGGTGCAGAAGAGAGCAACAAAAATGATTACGGGGCTGGGGCACCTCCCTTATGAAGAAAGACTGCAGCGTTTGGGGCTCTTCAGTCTAGAAAAAAGGCGCCTGAGGGGGGACATGATTGAGACATACAAAATTATGCATGGAAGGGATAGAGTCGATAGAGGGATGTTCTTTTCCCTCTCTCAAAACACCAGAACCAGGGGGCATCCGCTAAAACTGAGGGTTGGGAGAGTTAAAACAGATAAAAGGAAGTACTTTTTTACCCAGCGGGTAGTTAATCTGTGGAACTCCTTGCCACAGGAGGTGGTGATGGCATCTGGTCTTGATGCCTTCAAGAGGGGATTGGACAGATATCTGGAGGAAAGGTCCATCGTGGGCTATAGGCAATGATGGATTGTGCAACCTCCTTACAAAGGTGATGGGCTACTGGTACCGGGTGCAAGGGAGTGGCAACAGGATGCAAGCATCTTGTAGTCTCATGCCTTCCTGGGGCACCTGGTGGGCCGCTGTGAGATACAGGAAGCTGGACTAGATGGGCCTTTGGCCTGATCCAGCAGGGCTCTTCTTATGTTCTTATGTTCTTATGCCACAAAATACAGAAAACAAACACAAAAAGCCAACATGCCATTGTCTCTGTCTGATATTCCATGGACACTTTCATTCAGCTATCCTGCCTATTGCACGATCCTAATATTTTGCTTGCCTTCATGTTCCTTTTTCTCTAGGCAGAACAATTATTCTTTCTACGCATCATTTGGATGAGGCAGAGGTTTTGAGTGACAGGATTGCCTTCTTGGAACACGGAGGGCTCAAGTGCTGTGGGTCACCGTTCTATCTCAAGGAAACCTTTGGCAGTGGATACCACCTGACCCTCACTAAAAAAAAAGTTTGTAATTGTAATAGGAAACACTTGCATATTCCTAGAGGGTTTTATGCGAATGTCTAGCAGTGTACTATTATAAAGTAATACCAGCTTGAGAAGGATGGTGGCATTTAAGGGCGCAATCCTAACCTGGAGTTAGACTGGCACAGTTAGGCCAGCAATGTTTGGCCGGCACAAGGGACACCATAAAGTATGTTTGGGCCACTCTCGGAGTCAGAGAGGCCAGCACACAGACGTGCGCCATCCCCCCCTGACTCTGAGAGTGGTCCAAATGCGCTTTATGGGGGCCCTTGTGCCAGCCAGGCTTTGCTGGCCTGACTGTGCCAGCCTAACTTCAGGTTAGGATTGTGCCCTCAGTTACAAAAATGCCCAGGTGGATGCAATGAATCCACACATCTTAAAGACAGGTATAGGCAAACCCTGGAGCCCAGAGAACAGTATCTTCTCCTGATATCCCCTGATATTTTGGTCAGCTATTTCTACAGAATTGGCCACCTGCTTACTATGACACCCCCAGCTCATCCATGCCCCAATGGCTGATTGGGCACTGGTAGTGCCCCTGGCCAGTGAACATTTGGTGTGCCTGACCTGGCCAACCTCTGACATCATTACTGTTAAATGGTCAAGCAATCTCTGGGATTTATAGTATAAATTGCTTGCCTAGAATAATTTTCTGGAGCTGCTAGAGAAAGCATATACTTTTGTTATGTATATCCTGACTAGGTTTGGAGGCATAATAGCAACTTGCTCCTTTCCCCCTCAGTGCACTATTACATTGCATGTTACTTTGACTGAGGTGGAAACTACAATTGGGTGAAGTTGTTGTAATTCTTTCACCTGCATTTTAAGTCAAAGGCGTCTGGGTACGCAGAAAGTTGGAGCAAAGGACAGGTGAGTGGAGAGGCACTAATTAATCCAGTGGCATAGTTATCAGTATGGCGGTGGCGTGGCATGTACTGCAACGCATGACACGGCATGTAAGTGGCACCTCCCATTTGGTACTGGAGCCATCCCGGGCATCAGCGGCAATGCACAAGCACTCAACGTTTGGTTCTGTGAGCATGTTGCTGACACTGCCTGCGGTGGCTCTAATGGCTAGTGGGAGGAGCCACTTACATGGCACTTACATTGCAGCACCTGCAGTACCTACCATGCTGCCCCCTGTAGCCACAGCACTGTGTTACTCTGTAAACATTCACTCTGTTCCAGCGTCAAAATATCAAGCTGATTTTGAACCCTTTAGCCCCCCTCCCAATGAAAATGAGCTGGGGGGGTGGGAACAGCTTTGAACTAAAAACATGGCGGAACTTGAAATAGTTAAGCAGCCTCTCTCCACCCATGTTCCTTCTTTCATTTCGATGCAGTTGGCACAAAATTGTTTTGGGTTAAAAGAATGCCAGAACTACATCCAACCTGTAGTTTGAGCTGAGAGTAGTGTTGGGGGGATGGAGTAACTTCTATTGGCTTTTGAGGGAGGGATCTGTTTCAAGCTGTAGGGATGCATTAGATAGGGCAGATTAAATATAACCTTGTTCTAATCACACCTGGAGGCTTTCTGAAGCCTGTAGAGGTTGCGCACGATGGCCAATGGCCTCTGCAGAATTGAAGCCTAGAGCGATTTTCTGGGAACATCTGGTTTTTGAATTCGATTATCCACGAGGGGATCTGAGAACAGAGCACCCATGGATAACAAGGGCCCACCTCCTTCTCTTCCTCCCTCTGTATATATATATTGCTCTGTGTCAAATTTTGACTAGCCAAAGCAAAACAAAGATAAATTATTTTACAACTCTTGTTTAGGTTCTAAGCCAATAAGAGCTCAAATCACATGCTGAATTTTTTTAATGTGGTGCATTTTTCCTGCTTCCCGTAGACCCCAGCCCTAAGCCTGCCAGAAGAATGTGATACATCTGCAGTGACAGCTATGATCCAGTCTCACCTCCCAGAAGCCTATCTCAAGGAAGACATTGGTGGAGAGTTGGTCTATGTCCTTCCCCCATTTAATAGTAGTGTCTCTGTGGCCTATCAGTCTTTGCTGAAAGGTCTGGACAGTGGCTTAGATGATCTTCACATTGGCTGCTTTGGAATTTCAGATAGCACTGTGGAAGAGGTAAGCTTCTAAAAGACACTAGGAACTCAGAAAGGTTGAGTCAAAATGTTGACAATTTGGCCCTCACTCAAAATAAAATAAAATCAATAAAAGCATAGTTTAGTAGTGATTTAGTTCTGTCTGTTTGCTTGAAGCTACACATGCCTTTTTTAAACTCTTGCTGAACAATTGGCAGATCTCCAAGCATTTTCATTTTGTCATCCTGCAGGTGTTTCTGAATCTGACCAAAGATGAACAAACAGCGCTGTCCGAAGAGGTGCCTGCTTGCACTGTGGATAACCATGAGATGAATGCTGATAACTTCACTGAAAAAGACGGTATTAATCTTTCTGTGACTTCTGTAGGAGTACCATTGATTCCAGTAGGAGAAAGTGTCGGCCCAGTTGCATGGCACATTATGCTGGTGGAACATGCATTCCACTGGAATAATGTGTTACGGCAGTTATAGTCACTGAACCAGTGGGCGCAGGCCCACCACCACTGCAAGTGGCCAGCAACAAGGTCTCTGCTCCAACAGACCTGGAATGCCCGCTGGTGCAGGTAAGGCCACATAGAAGGTGGGTGGGGTAGGTGGGAGTGGGTAGAACAAAATGAAGATGGAGCTGGGAGGAGGATGGATTGAACACAGGAAAGGGGTGGGTTCAGCAGCAGCAGTGCCTGCCACATCCTAACCCAACCCTTACTGAAAGCGAGCTGTCCTTGGGGCCGCAAAGCTCTCCACTTCTGAAATAGTTATCTGACTCTCCTGGCCCTCAAGCGCCAGAAAACACATTCAGGGGCCCTCTGAGCTTGGTTCCCACCAGCTGTGGAAAGGATGGGGAGCTGAGCCTGCAATTGCAAAAAATAAAAAATAAAAAAAATGGAGTCAGACCCAGGCCTAGCTTCCTTTGTTCACAACAGGGCCCAATCCATCTTCTCAATTCAATGCAGACCTGCACTAGCAATATCATTGCCACAGTTCCAAGTTGACTCATGGTGGCTGCTGAGGCTTACCCTGGGGCAAGGGAACAAATGTTCCCTTGCCTCAAGGAAGCCTCAACACAGAGGCGGATCTACAGGGAGGGCAAAGCTCTAAGTGTTGCAAGAAGCTTTACCCTCCTCTCCCTTGCTGCTGTAGCCAGTGAGCAACGCCAAGATGTTGCTGTTCCCTGTGAGGATTGGCTAAAACGGTGCAGGAGAGGAGTGATTTCCACTGCAAGGTAAGGCTTCTGGCAAAACTTAGAGCTCTGCCCTCCCTTAGATCTGCCTCTGCCTCAACATGTCAAAACTCCCCCAGGATATGCAGCGGACATTGCGTTGGTGCCACTGCATCGCCACATGGGGAGTTATGTAGGATTGGGTTCTGTATTGTATCCAAAATCATCCTGGTGAACGACTTGCCAGTCAGTCCTAAAGGGACAGTGCAATAATCCTGCCCATTCTGAAATGGAACAGTTTTGGAGAGAATGAGTTATGACAGCACTTTTTACTTCATTCACTGACGGGTTTCAGTCTCAGTCAGCAACCACTTGGCAAAGGCCAGGAGGTATAGCCCAACAAGATTCATAGTTCTGAAGCTGTAACTTGTTTGCAGAAACTTCTGCTGCCACACGTGACTGGAAATCCAGCTTGACATTCAGGCCTAGTTCTTACTGAGATGGAAACCCTCTATCTGAGCTGTACAACTTGAACTCTGAGCTGTACAACTTGAAGTTTGAACTTCAAACCCAGATGTGTGCCAAGCCTTCCTTCCAATCTCTGCAGGGCTGTCTACCATTTGCAGCCTGAAAGCATAGGCACTGACAGCACCCAGGACCTTAGGCAAAGCCTGAAGCTCCAAAACAACATCAACCCAATGCTAAGGCATTGCTTCCACAAAGCATCAACTATCTTCAGGCTCTAGAATAATTAGTGGGGGCACAAAGTCTCTGTTGCTTTCAATAGTCTGGATTAAAGATCCTTCAATTCCAGACAGTTAAAGATCCTGCAACTACAAAAATGGTCAATGCAGGTCAAACATCAGGTTTTTGTAATCATTTTTTTCTCAAGTAGAGTAAGCCCTTGATATCTGCAGGGGTTCTAAATCCACAGATACCAAATTATCCAAAATCCACGGGTATTCAAACCTGTGGATTTGGGCCACCCCCACCCTCTGAACCCCACCAGAGCAAAAACTGGAAATAAAGCTTTTTTTTTACCCTAATGGCCATTCTGAGACCTGCAGAGGCAGCAGAAAACCCTCCAGAACTGATGGGAGTTCAGCTCCAGTCAGGTTTGAGTGATTGGGTGGGTCCTTCGTGTGTGTGTGTGTGTGTGTGTGTGTGTTTAGCATCCATAGATTTTACACTGTGCAGATGTCAAACTCATTGATAATGCAGGCCTACCTGTACTCAGATAGGCTCTTAAGTGTTTTCACGTATTGGAAGGAAATGCTCACAAAACTTCAGTAAGTTTGGAGCTGAACGCGGATTTGTACATCCCTAGTTAGTTGTGTGAGCAATTCAGAGATAATTATGATTTTTAAAAAAATGCCCCTGCACACACAGGAATCATTTCAGGTTGGTGGCCATCCATGCAGCTGTGCAGGCCTGACATTATTCTCCCACCAGGCTGAATCCACATTGCTGCTCTGTGTGGAAGGCTGTAGAATATAGGAAATGAGCATTAGCTATGGAAGTCATGGAGCAGTGGCATATGTGAAGCTTCATGACAGCGTATCTGTCAGAGACTTAGAACAGAATCACACTTGGCATGTGCCATTGCAGATAAAGATCCCATTAGTCGTGTTTTTCTTGCAACAAATGTTATGTACGTCCATGCTAGGAGACAATAGTCTCTTTTTGGTGTTTAGGGGTCCCTTATGGATCCGATAGACAGAAATGTCTTCTATGACTAGTGGCCATTACTGTTATCGTGGAGTTGCAGCTTGCTTTGTACAATTCATAACTTACGTGATGCGATGCCTCAGTTTCATTTCATTAGAAAGGTAGATGTACCGTCTGTTATTAATGTAATCCCCAAATGCTGAACATTTTGCATAGAAAATATAAAAATACCCACTGTTACAAGACCTCCATGTAGAATGGAATTTTCAAATTAGCTTGCATTTTTCATTGATTGTTTTTTTAACTGCACCTTGACTGTCAGCAAATCAAGTGAATGCTGGATTTCACAGTCCAGTTTACAACATGCACTTAGGCTGCAGCCATAACTGTTACATTGTGATCCACCTTGTGTTGCGTTCTGGGCAACACTGGGTGAAATGAGGAGCCTCATGTGACCAGGAAGAGGCTTCAGGCAGCTGAGAAAACTGCCTGCAACCCTCAAAGTGCAGTAGTTTCAGTGCACACTGGTAGGAAATTTTCTGGCTTTTTCTTCACTCTCCCTATCTTTTTAAAAGGCATCCCCAGTATCCAGGGATTCACGGTATCTATGGGGATACCTTTTATACAACCCCCATGCATACAGGGGTTGTATACAAGTTTGGAATACAACCCCCATGCATACAGGGGATACACCTGTACACTCTTAGGACCCAACCCTACCCAACTTTCCAGTGCTGATGCAGCTGCATGCAGCCTTGAGGTAAGGGAGCAAATCTTCCCCTACCCTATCTTGAGGAGGCCTCTGTGACTGCCCTGCTCCAGATGTAGCACTGGCACGGATGAATCAGCAGTGGGAAATTGGATAGATTGGGCCCCTAGACAGTGGCTGCCAAAACATCTTGTGGATCCTACACATACCTCTTCTGAAAAGACAGTGTTGGTAAAAGCATCTTGGATTGTTGAAAACTGGAACATTCATTTACAGTCTCTTTCTAATTGCTTCACATATTCTGTGGAATGGGTTGTGTCAGTGTGTAAGTATTACGAGCTACTAAAAGTCACAATTTCTCATTCCCTTTTTGATCAATAGATCAAGCACTGGTTAAATCAAGGAAGGCAAATGACTTCCCGCTCTTGCTGAGAAAGGCTGCAGCTTTGTGCGTTAAGAGATTCCATCACACCCGGCGCAACGTGAAAGGCTTTATCGCTCAGGTTCTCCTTCCTGTGTTCTTCGTGGCTACTGCTATGGGCCTGGGCACACTGAGAACGGAGGTCGCAGAATACCCAGCACTCCACCTGTCACCTTCCCTGTATGGTGCATCCAACCAGGCAGACTTCTTTGGGTGAATGTCCTTCTTAATGTTATTAAACTAGTGCGACAGATCTGGTGTAAGGAAATGGAACGTTTTCCCTAAGCATTTGTGTGACAGTCTAGGGAAAAATAACATCCTGCTGTGTCACTACCTAGCAGGTATGCTAGGAATGTGCTTAGGCAGGCAGGGCCATCCTATAGGTGGAGCAGCATGACATTACGTGGTAAGGACGCTACATCCTTAGCGCCAATAAGGGAGCGCCAAGCAGCACCCCAGCATTGGTGCTAACATGCCGAGACCAGTGCAGCTGCAGCAGTGGCCTTCGGAGTGCCCGCACTGCATGTCCTCTGCACTGACTGAAGGCGGCCGGCACAGAGCTGGGATGAGGCGGGCAGGAGGGAGGGAGTGGGCGGGGGAGGGCTTTCATGGGTGGGTGGTGGGTGGGGGGCCCAATTCAGGCTATGCAGTCTCCTTGGATCTGCGCCTGCTGTTTAGTAGGTGCAGATCTGAGGAGCCCATAGGGGAGGCTAGCGCTTCCCCGTGTGCAGGGCACAAACTTGCCCTTGCACCAGGGAGACTTGCGCCTCCGGTATACTACGTTGGATACAGCACAGGCCCATAGGCCTGCCTGTTCCAACGCAGCATAGGATTGCGCTCTGAGCAATTCAACGTTTTTCACGGATCTCTGGGAACCTACTGTGAAACAAATCATGAGCATATCGCGGTGGGTATGGTGGGTCAAAACCTAGTTACGTCTACTAATCATAATGCAGGTTTGTGGCTGCTGGGTATAGTCAGAGCTCTGAACCCACATAGAGTATTGGTGGCTAATCAACTGCCTCCCCCTGCTTCTGATGCCCATGATAAGAACATGTCCCTCTACTTTGGTCACCACTAAATGGGATGGTTGAGTACTACCTTCCTGGTGACAACATTAATGACAAAAAGACACAGAAAGATTGCCTGTCTGGCAACACGTATGCATTTTTGTGGTTATCTCAACAATTCAATGAGTTATATGAAAGTGAGTACCAAAGACATAACCTGCCATCAGACCAATCAAAGGTGACGATCTATTGACTAAAAACTTGCCCTGAAACGATGAAGCATTCACTTTTGATTCATCAGTGCATATATGTAATTAATTGCTACTAGCAACATGATTGCTTCTTTACATTCTCCTGAGTTTGAAAACCAGTTTGAAAGTTCGACTGAAGACCTGCTGATAGGAAAACTGCTTCCTTTATGCATGCACAATTTTTTTTCAGTAGTTTTCCCTAATAACAAATTCCCTCCCAAATTACATTTTCAATATTTTGAATTGAATTCTAAGCAGCAGTTTGAGGCAACACATCCAGGAGTCCCTTACTGAGGGTCCCGTCCTATCCAACTTCCCAACATTGATGCATCCAATGTTGATGCATCCCTGAGGTCAGGGAACTAATGTTCCCTTACCTTGAGGAGGCCTCCATGACTGCCTCCCCACTGCAGAATGAAATGCACGGCCCATTGGCACGGCTGCATTGGCACTGGAATTTGGCACAAGCGTGGGCCCTCAGTCTTGCAACCGACCTATGAAATAAAAAACAGTACGTACTTGAAACTGAACTTACAAGTGGTATTGTTGAGATTCGCAACATTTCTTCAGGGGAAACATTTTCAGGAAAGCTTCATTCCTGATTTCAGGATCATAGTCTAAAGTTTTCGTCTGGCAACCCGTTTCATTTATATGTATAACTCTGAACAGAGGCAAGCCCTATAAGTGCCCTATATTTTTAGGCTATAACTTCACATCTGCCTCACATTTCACTGTACTGGGATATAAAATATTTGACATTCACTGTGCTCATTTTATTCAGTTGATACGTTTTTTCTTATCTATTCTGTCTCTCCTGAAAATACAGCTAACCTTTTTTTCCTTTTTTTTTAACCCTAGAAATTATAATGAAACCACAGATGCTTTGGTTGCTTCAGTGCTTTCTTTCCCTGGAGTAGATAACACATGCCTGAATACAAGTCATTTGTAAGTGCTTCTTTCTCTCTCTCTCTTCCTAATCTGAGAAGGGAAATGATTAGAAATCATCGGGCATTAAGGACACCCTTTGATCATCTGCAGAGCTACGATTCTCAGGTGTCACCTCAAAAAGGTTTCAGCACAAGTCTCCAGCGAGACAGACGGTAGAGAAATAATGCATTTTTAAAAATGTTTTGCATTTACCTGGAAAGTTCAATCAAAGTCAGTTCTGAGTAAATTTGCTGACTGGGTAAAAGAAAAATAATATGCACTGTAACATTCAGACTTGCAGTGCAGCCCTATGCATATTTACTCAGATGTAAGCCCCTCCCCAGTTTACATTCCCAAGACATTATGCACCAGATTTCAGCCATGCAGCCATATCCTAAGCATGTTTACTTTGAAGTAGGTTTTACAGCACAAGCATATGCCTGTCTTCTCAGAAGGAAGCCCCACTACAGCCCAATCCTGAGCTGCCTGGCCACCCAAGCAAGCAGGAGGCTCCAGAAAAGAAGGGGACATTCGTCCCCTTTGCCTGTGATAGGGGCAAAGGCAGGCGATAGGCAGTGGTGTCATTCAAATGATTTAGGAACAGGAACTCACTTTTGATTGGCACTTGTCGGGAAACCGGAACCAGTCACAGAGCCCGTTAGGATCCGGAACGCCCGTTCTGGTCCGTTCCCCCTGAATGACATCACTGCCTTCGCCCCCCTAGGAATCCGGAGTCGCTCCCTTTAACCCTCTGAGTGCCGGGCAACCAAGAAGAAAAGCTCTTTGCAGAGGAATTGGGAGGGGGGAGGAGGAAGAGTGAAGTGGGCGGAGTCAGCCCTAATTTTAACTAGTGGAACTGAGTTCCCCCGCATTCTCCCTGCATGACATCACTGGCGATAGGTCTACTTGCCTCTACGCTGGCTATTTAGCTGCCCAAAAAGGCAGCAGTGCTGGCGATCGATGCACACACCACTTGCCAGCTTGCATTGCAACCTCTGAGTGGTGCGGGGCCGGTGTTGTGCCGGCGTGGTAACAGCTTACTGCTGATGCTGGAGGTGCCTTATAGCACTTTTTGTGACACAAGCACAGGCAGTATTCTCGTACCACCCACGCTACATAGGATTGGGCCCTCAATGAGGTTCACTCGCAAGAAAATGTGTATAGGAGTGCAGCCCTAGTTATGTAAGCTACATCCATTCTTGGATGATGACTAGGTAGGAGAATCTTTTTTTTTTTTTTTTGAATTTTTATAATTTTATTGTATATAGATATAGGTAGGGGTATTACAACAAAGGAGGGTAAGGGGTTGGGTAGGGAATACAAGGTACACACGAAAAGGTTACTGAACCAGAAATACTATTTTTACACCTAACTTACATTAATATTATCAATTCTAAAAATACATCATCCATTCTTATTCTTTTAATAGCTCTGCTATCATTCATCAATTTACATTATCTCTTCATTTTATCAATATCATCATCTATTTGTCAAATCTAAAAAAAAATGCTAAGAGCTCCTTTAAATTCTTAACTATTCATTTCAGATTTTCTACCCAATCATAAAAAGGCTTCCAACAGATTTCTATTTTGTTTAAATTCCCTTCTTTTAATCTTTCAGTTAATATGTCCATTTCAGCAGTTTCATATAATCTGTCTATTAGTATTGAATTTCCCGGTATCTCTCCGCTTTTCCACAATTGTGCATAGAAAACTCTAGCTGCTGTTACTGCATGTATTAAAAGATATTTATTTTTATTATTGCCGTTGTGATATTAGGAAGGAATAATTCTGGTTTGAATGGTACAGAGTATTTCAATATGGGTAGGAGAATCTTTATCTGCCTCAGTTGATCCACACATTCTGGCTGAGCTGGGAGAAGATGACAGGTTGCCCATTAGAAAGGTTCACTGAGTCTGTTACAGTAGCTTCTGATTATTCCTAGTGACAGCACATTTCTGTATTATGTGCTAAGGGGAGTTGTTGTTGTTGTTGTTGTTGTTGTTGTTGTTGTTGTTAATAATAATAATAATAATAATAATAATAATTATTATTATTATTATTATTATTGGGGGGAATATTTGTGCAGTTGTTGTTGTTGTTGTTCAGTCGCTAAGTCGTGTCCGACTCTTCGCGACCCCA
>JAJKFI010000015.1:19127078-19142132 GCA_029204185.1 Lerista edwardsae | reverse complement strand
CCCCCTCGCCTTCAGGGTGATTCACTGCTTGGAGAGCTGGCTCAGAAGCTTTGCTCTCCAAGCTGCGAATGGCTTTGGAGATAAGGGGGAGGGGCAGTGATGTCATTTGGGGGAACGGACCAGAATGGGCGTTCCGGATCCTAATGGGCTCCATGGCTGGTTCTGGGTTCCCAACAAGTGCCAATCAAAAGTGAGTTCCTGTTCCTAAATCATTTGAATGACACCACTGGGGAGGGGCCATGTTACACAGGAGCTCAGGCTCCTGCAACACTTAGTGTTTCCACCCCACCCCAAGGAACACCAAAATGGTCAAAGGATTCCCAGGTGGTTTTCAAAGCAGACACAGACCAGACCTGCCAACTGTGAGCAAAACTATTCCCAAAACTATTTTCTTCCCAATATCATGCAATGCCATTTAGTCAGGGAGATCAATCAATCAATCAATCAACAGGTACTTATATACCGCTTTTCAACAGGAAGTTCACAAAGCGGTTTACAGGCAAATAGTAATAATAAAGTTAAATGGCTCCCTGTCCCAAAAGGGCTCACAATCTAAAAAAAGGCAGACCGCCAGCAACAGCCACTAGAAAGACTGCGCAGGGGTGAAGAGGGACAGTTACTCTCCCCCTGCTAAATATAAGAGGAACACCACTGGAAAAAGTGCCTCTCCAGTTACAACTTCCAGAGATGCTTTCAGTAATTATCTGGACATCAGTGCTGCTTCCTGGAGACCCCAAGCCCCAATTCCTGGAAGGCTGACAACCCTACTGACCCTATAGTACAGCTACTCCCCCCATCCCGTAACATTACATCGGAGCAGGATGTGACACCACTGGTGCTGGATAGGGACTATTGCGAGTGGATCACTAGGGTTGAGCATTATGCCCCCCTCCACCGTCCAGAAAGACCTTCAGACTTTAAAACTGCATTGAGGGATACACTTGCTGGACAGGATTCATAGGATACGGCTTGGCACACAAACAAAATGGTTAACCTTCCTTGGAAGTGTGAAACTGTAAACCAGTAGAACAAAGCTGAAACTACTGTAAATAAGCCTCATTAATCATACACAAGCATATGTGGTTGCAGTTATTTATTATACCAACATAAATCATGAAGTGCTGCCTCTGTGTTAATTTGGATTTACCATGTAATTCTATAGAGAAGAAAAACGTTCCTGCTTGTAAGTACTGTACAACCCAATGGGTTTCTTCTTCCACTTCAATCCTAAGAATTGCTGCATTAGCAAATGAGTACTTAGGGACGTGGTGGCGCAGCGAGTTAATCTGCTGTTGCTGGGCTTTCAACCGCAAGGTTGGGAGTTCGAGACTGCGTGACAGAGTGAGCTCCCGTTGCTTGTCCCAGCTCCTGCCAACCTAGCAGTTCGAAAGCACCTAAATGCAAGTAGATAAATAGGGACCACTTCGGTGGGAAGGTAACGGTGTTCTGTGTGCTACGGCGTAGAGTCATGCTCATGACTCATGATCGGCCACATGATCGGACAAAAACGCCGGCTCTACAGGCTTTGAAACGGAGATGAGCACCGCCCCCTACAGTCAGTCACGACTAGACCATTCGGTCGTGGGGAAACCTTTACCTTTACCTTACTTAGGATGAAGACTGTCCGTGGCACCATTGCTGGATCAGGCATGAACAGAGAACTCTGGTGTGGTGGACAGCGCTCGGGAGAAGAGTCAGAACTCCAGCCATCATCTGGTTTCCTCCCCAGCCGCTTCTTGAAAGAGGAAATGGATGCTAGGAGTGGTTTTGCTCCCAGGATTCTCCTTGTCAGCTATTGAACACAAAGTGGCAACTAAGGATGGCAAGTACAATGAGGTGCACACTGGTAGAGAGAGGCAGGGGTAGGTGTGTGCTGGAGGGTGGATCAGAACCATTAGGAGAACATAAGAACATAAGAAGAGCCCCACTGGATCAGGCCAAGGCCCATCTAGTCCAGTTTCCTGTATCTCACAGTGGCCCACCAGGTGCCTAAGGGAGTTCAGTAGACAACAAGATGCTTGCATCCTGTTGCCACTCCCTTGCATCTGGCGTTCTGAAAAAGCCTACTATTAATGTAAGGTGGTTGCCCAACCCATCATGGCCTATAACCCACGATGGACTTTTCCTCCAGGAATCTGTCCAGTCCCCTTTTAAAGGCATTTAGGCCAGATGCTATCACCACCTCCTGTGGTAAGGAGTTCCATAGCTTAATTACCTGCTGGGTAAAAAAGTATTTCCTTTTATCTGTTTTAACTCTCCCAACACTCAACTTCAGTGGATGCCCCCCTGGTTCTGGTATTGTGAGAGAGGGAAAAGAACATCCCTCTATTGACGCTATCCTTCCCGTACATAATTTTATATGTCTCAATCATGTACCCCCTCAGGCACCTTTTTTCTAGGCTGAAGAGCCCCAAACGCTGCAGTCTTTCTTCATAAGGGAGGTGCCCCAGCCCCGTAATCAGTTTTGTTGCTCTCTTCTGCACCTTTTCCAGCTCCGCTATGTCCTTTTTGAGATGTGGTGACCAGAACTGTACACAATACTCTATATATGGCCTTACCATTGATTTGTACAATGGTACAATAATTTTGGCAGTTTTATTCTCAACCCCCTTTTTTAATTACCCCAAGCATGGAATTGGCCTTCTTAATTGCTGCCGCACACTGGGTCGATACCTTCATTGAATTGTCCACCAGCACCCCAAGATCTCTCTCTTGAGCTGTGACAGACAGCTCAGAACCCATAAGCCTATAGGTGAAGTTTTGGTTTTTGGCCCCAATGTGCATCGCATCTGCCATTTTGCTGTCCATTCCCCCAACTTGGAGAGGTCCTTCTGGAGCTCTTCACAGTCCCCTCTGGTCTTCTCCACCCGGAAAAGTTTTGTGTCATCCACAAACTTGGCCCCTTCACTGCTTATCCCTGTCTCCAGGTCATTTATGAACAAGTTGAAAAGCACTGGCCCCAAGACAGATCCCTGGGGCACTCCACTTTTCACCATTGTGAAAATTGCCCATTGACCCCCACTCTCTGTTTCCTGGCCCTCAACCAATTCTGAATCCATAACACCTGCCCTCTCATTCCCTGACTGTGAAGTTTCCTCAGCAGCCTTTGGTGGGGAACTGTGTCAAATGCCTTCTGAAACTCCAGATATATGATAGCCACAGGTTCACCCACATCCACGTGCCTGTTGACCTTTTCAAAGAATTCCAAAAGGTTTGTGAGGCAAGACTTACCCTTACAGAAGCCATGTTGACTTTCCTTCAGCAACACTTGTTCCTCTACGTGTTTCAGGATTTTATCTTTGATTTCCATCTTCTTACCTGGAACAGACATTAGGCTGACCGGCCTGTAGTTTCCAGGGTCCCCCCTTCTCCCTTTTTAAAAGATTGGCGTGACATTGGCTATCCTCCAATCCTCTGGCACCGTGGCCGTTTGAAGGGACAAGTTGCATACTCTAGTTTAGAGGTCGGCAACTTCATTCCTTAATTCCTTGATAACTCTTGGGTGGATGCCATCTGGGCCTGGTGACTTATTTATATTTATCAATTTGATCTAAAACAACTTGTTTTATAGGAGGGATGGCTTGCCCTAGGAGGGAACCATTAGGACGGAT
Source organism: Lerista edwardsae (assembly GCA_029204185.1). Lineage (NCBI taxonomy): Eukaryota > Metazoa > Chordata > Lepidosauria > Squamata > Scincidae > Lerista > Lerista edwardsae. The sequence goes on along the minus strand of JAJKFI010000015.1, from coordinate 19,138,521 downwards.
GGATGGTAATGCAACCTATATGTGGCTGCCTGGAAAAACAGAGGCTTCAGCCAGTAAAAAAAAAGCAGCATTTCAGTGCTGCTTTGCAAACTTAGGCCACTGCTTCGTTAGCTTCACTGGCTGCTGGTGTAGTTCTGGGCTCAATTCAAGGTTCCTGTTATGACCTCTAAAGCCCTACATGGCTTGGAGCCTGGATTCCAGGGGGATACACCCAGTGGTGTCATCTACTCCCCAGTAGACGGTTCGCTGGGCAGGAGTAGGGAGTGATTGACAGTCCGTCGATGCACTTCCGGTTTCTTCGCGCGCCCCGCGCGGCTTTCCCTCGCCTCGGAGGGGGCGCCTGCTCGCCTTGGGGGATGGGTGGGGGGCGCGCCGGGTGCCTGGGCGAGCAGGCGCCCCCTCCGAGGCGAGGGAAAGCCGCGCGGGGTGTGCGAAGAAACTGGAAGTGAATCGACGGACTGTCAATCACTCCCTACTCCCGCCCAGCGAACCGTCTACTGGGGAGTAGATGACACCACTGGATACACCTTCTTCCACATGAACCTGCCCATGCAGGTTCATGTGGAAGACTAGCATCAGAGACCATGCACTACAATTGTCTCAGGCAGAAATACAGCCAGTGTGGGACAGCCAGGATGTGAGACAGGGTCTGCTTGATGGTAGTTCCTCCAAGAATGGTGGAATTACCTTCTCAGCAAGGTCTGGGTGGAGCAGTTGCTGCCCACATTTAAATTAGGCTAAAAAGTCATTTGTTTTGGTTTGCATTCCGCTGATTTTTTTCTTTTTGACCTCTGTTCTTGGGTCTCTTTTGCTCATGTATTTGCTTGTCGCTTGTGTTCCTTGGTTTTGTGTTTTTGATCATTTTGTTTTAATTTGATCATGCTTGTTTTTTTACTGTGCTGTTAGTTGCCCTGGTGTTCCTTTGGGTGTCAAAAGTGTGATATAAAAATTTATTAATTATATTAAATTAATTTAAGGGGAGAGGAAGGGAGGTTGGGAATAGCTAAGTTAGGCATTGGCTGAGAGTGCCTACTTAGCTAGACCAGTCCCCAAACCCTGGATACTGGTGGCAACAGGATAACATGAAGGCACTGGGCAGAGGTTTGCCCAGGACACCAGGAACCTGTTGTCAACACTGGAGGGTAATGCTTCTTTGGAGAGTTTCATGTTGGTTGGCACACTCAATCCTCTTTATTCCATCTGAAGAAACAAAGTGAAAGTGGGAGCTTTGCAAAACTCTCAGAAGTTCCAAAATAGTTTGGAACTTCCTGCCTTCTGTATGGAATGGTTTCAATGAGAAATTGATCCGTAGGGCTGAAGATGCAAAATAATCCACCACTTCAGCCACTTTTTAGCAGTTGCCATTTTTCTTCTTCTATTCCAGGGAGCACGTCCTGACTTTTTCTTTTGCAGGAGTGCCCTTTGGATTTAGCAATTCATATGGTGAAAGCAGAACTGATGAACCACAAGCTCCTTGTACTGCTGACTTTAATTAAAAATGCCATGTCTAACTCCAACAGATGTTCCTGCGGTTGAGAGTAGACTGATAATTTAATGCTGTATAATGGGGTGCTGAGTCTGCTGCTTAAGCTAAGACTGCAATGGATCTTTTTCTTTTCTTTTTTTTCTGTAAGCATCCTTTTGGGATCAAATCCCTTGCCACTCCAAATCTAAAAGTTCGCTGTTCTAATAGAGCTGAACCAATTATGGACTAGACTGATATTTAGTAAACAGCTGGTCTTTAAAGCTAGTTGCGGGAGCTCAAAATCATATAGCAAGAACAGGACCATCGAGCCCGACCCTCTGTTCTTGCCAGATGAGACCGTCCACACACTCAGCCACCAACACAATAGGTGGCAGAATAAATGGCAGCTTCCTCCCTGCTCTGTTTCAGGCCATGTAAGGAAACCTAAATCTCGTTTTGCTACAGCAGGTGGAAGAAGACAAGCAAAGGAACCAGGGCAGGAAGAAGGTGGAAGAAGTCATATTATATTATATTCTTATATTGAAAGCACAATCCTAAACACCCCCTTCGGCTGGCACAAGCCATTTGCTGCTGCCAAGCACTGTCGTGAATCTGCAGTAAAGCACATTCATACCAGTGCAAGATGTGCAGCATAGATGCAGGCACTTGCATTGATGCTGCAGCACCAGAATGGGCGCCCAGCATGCCGCTCCTGTGCCAGCTGAGAAGGTGCGAGGGAGGGCAGAATGGGGCAGGGGAGGGCATTCCAGCTGGCGGAGCAGCATGGGGAATGGGGTGAAATCTGGTTGCAGCCTAATGGCTGTATCCAAACCCCTGCCCCTGGGCCAGATGGCCCCAATATGGGCCTCTGCCTTGTGTTCATACCTGCGCCTGCTAAACAGCAGATCCAAGCCGCCCCACTGTGGCTGCTAATGCCTACCCTGGGATAAGGGGACTAATGACCTGTGAAGGTTCCAGCCTGCTCCCAAGCTGTGCTGGATACAGTGCAGGCCAGCCGTCCTGCCTGTTCCAGCACAGGTTAGGATTGAACTCTTAAAAGTATATGGGGCATCACCAGCTTGTGACCCTAACCCACTGACCTCCAGAGTATGCTGTGCCAGAAAGGCAGAGCAGGTGAACTACTGCCTAATATCTGCCAACTAAATTGCCCTAGATGATCCTAGGGAAGTGAACCAAGACACTAATAGCCCAATCCAATGCATGTCAGAAGTAAGTTCCACTGAGCTCAGTTGGACTTACTCCCAGGTAAGTCTGTATGGAATTGCAGCCTAAAATACAGGCATCCCATTCTTTACTTGGGCTAGTGCAGCAAGGCCACATGGCCTCCATTGTATCCAACACAGATGAAGCTGGAGGTCAACTTGTGGGGAGGGGATTTTTCCCTTTACCCTGGGTAAAGCCCCTGATTCCCCAATGGAGCTACTCGGATCTGTGCCAGCTAAATTGCAATGCGGCAGCACCATTTAAGGCTGCCAGACCCAGGAAAGGGGTTAGGATACAGCAAAGGTTTTGTCTGCCAATTCTATCCCCTTCCGTTTTCATGGTTTTTTTTCTCTGTAAACTGCTTTGTTGTTTTGTTGAAAAGTGGTTATATAAATATTCCCAATAATAATAATAATAATAATAATAATAATAATAATAATAATAATAAATGTCCAAAACCAGAAAAAGCCATGCAAGCACAATGCAGTGTAAAAACCACAGTCAAGAAATCCTCCCAGCACAATCTAGTGGTCTGAATCCCCCAAGGGTGTGTTTGCCCCATACCATGGAAGGCACATGCATACAGCAGCTACCTCCATTGCGCTTGGGAACAGCCAGTTGGCAGCAGCAGTTGGCCTTCAGCACCTCCACCATCATTATGGTCTGACTGGGATTATGGGATTCTTTCTGCTGCCTCTCCCCAACCATCTCCTAGGAAGTGGGTGGTCTGTGGCTGGCTTTGCTGCTCCACATTGTCTCCTAATAAGCCAACCACTGGCCACTGCGGTGACTTAGTAGAAGGCGGTCATGAACAGGCAACAGTGGAATATTCTCTTTCTTTCCCTGGCACTATTTAACAATTCCAAGATGCCCAGGTCCCAACACAGTGTTGAAAGAGCATGATATGCAGGAACAGGGAAGATGACAGTTCACTGTTGCAGTTTGTTACATGGTCAGTATTTTATCTCAGTTTATTTCTGCTTATTGCAAGGAGTGCAGGAGGCATGCATTTACACTTATGTAGCTGATGCTACATGCCTGCCTGGAGAGCAAAGGGCTGTAGCTTTAATACCCAATAACATGTCTATAGGACTGATGGCAATTAACTAGCTCCTCAATGAATGGCTCCTCAATTAATCCATAGAGCTTAACTCTCCAAATCTGAACAGAGACCTGCTTACTCCTCAAATGCAAATAAAATTTTCACACCTCCAAAATGCGGATGAAGCCTTCTGGCACCAAATACAGCTGGAACAGCATATTTCATGGCTTGTGACTGCAGCCATCTCTCTAGGCGCCTGAGCTTGGAAAAAAAAACTTTCGCAAAACCATAGAAAAACTTCACAACTCCAGCCGTCCTCACTGACCCCATTTGAGCTATAATTTTGGAGCAATCCAACAGTCACCCAACTAGTTAACTGCATCCTCAACTGGGTGAGAGTGCAATCCTAACCTGGAGTTAGGCCGGCATAGTCAGGCCAGCAAAGTTTGGCTGGCACAAGGGACACCGTAAACCGCGTTTGGACCATTCTCGGAGTGAGGGAGGATGGCGCACGTCTGCGTGCTGGCCTCTCTGGCTCCGAGGGTGGTCCAATCATACTTTATGGCATCCCTTGTGCCAGCCAAACTTTGCTGGCCTGATTGTGCTGGCCTAACTCTAGGTTAGAATTGCGCTCTGAGAAAACAAAAGGCAGAAGCTGGCAACTCCAGCTATTTGTTGGAAACCCAGGATTAGCCTCAAGCCTCCCATCTCCCTTCCTTTCGGGGCAGAAGAGTGCAGTAGTGCTCTCTATTAGAGCTGCAATCCTGTACATTGCATAGGGGGGGCAGGTTTTTCATGAGAATTATGTGGCCCACCGGGCCAGTTTCCGTGGCTTCCTGGAACCATTGCTTTAGGTTTATTGTTGAGCCTTAAAGGAGAATAAGTAAAGAGCGTTGTTTGACATACTGTAGGTTGCAAGGCAGCACAGCTTGAGAGGAAAAACAAAAACAAGTTAGAACCGTTTTGATTTCTACGGAATTATCAGAAGTTTTCCACTGAGGTCAATGATTATAAGTTCTTGGAACACAGTCATTTTACTTGTCCTATGAAATATTGCACCATCCAGAGGTATCAGTGCTGTCGCTTGATTCATAATAAGAAACGATGTTGCTTTAAAAATGTAGCTCAGTATCTGATTTAGCAGAAAACCATTTCCCTGTTTCCCATACTCAAGAAGGGGAAAGCAATTGAGTTGTCACACAGAAAGCAGTTGCCAGTGTTTATCACCATCTTTCTGACTGTACCCTGTGGTGAGATATGATAAATACGGTAATAACTGGAACTTTACAGAACAGTTGGGGAACTTTCAGTAATGAATAAAATTTCAATTGGTCAAGCTTGTACATTAAAAGGCAATTGCTTAGGAAGCTTCAGATGTAGTGTCTGATTGAGGGTTATTATTTACTCTTTTATCCTACCTTAAGTTGTTCAGGGCTGCATAGATTGATTTCCTGCCCCCCACCCCAACTGGTTTATCCTTGCCACAACCCTGGGAGATCGGCTGAGTGATCACAGGCCACAGGTCACTCACAGCATAATCCTATACATTTCTACTCAGAAGTAAGTCCTATTGTTGAGAAAATCCTGTGCACAATATTGGAAATCTATACTGAAATACTGTCACTTGAGGATGGGTGGATAAAGATTTCAGATTTAGCAGAAATGAACAAATCAATGATTCTGCCATTAGAAGTCAGTAAATACATTTATACAAATACAAATAGGAAGCTACTCATAAACATTCTGCACAAGAGAGTAAAGATGATATAATGATCTGTGGATTTGAAGAATCATGGCTTAATGTGGGTTCCCAGATTCAGGTTCCCAACCTGAAGCCTATAGAGGCTCTTCGGAGATCTGTGGAGGCTATGCGCAGTCTCCATGGGCCTCAGAAGAGTCTTTGGAGGCATTGGAAGGCCACTTCCAGTTTCACAGAAAGGCAGAAGTGGCTTTCCAATGCTTTGGGGGGCATTACTGAGGCCCGTAAAGGCCTCATGCAGTTGAACATTTGGTGACCAAACACAGTGGGGACCAAGCTATTTGTGGAGGGTTACTGTGGATCCTCTTTGTGATCCTCTTTGTGTGGGCAGGACGTCTAGCCGAGAGGGTAAAAGCCACAGTCATGCCCGAAGATAAGATAAGATCCGAAGGTCGCCAGTTCGAGAACACCGGAAGTTTCCATGAGCGGCAGACCTCGAGAATGCGGCTGATAAGATCTGAGCTGTGTCCGGCTGCCTGTGAGAGAGGAGTTGTGTCAGGCCAGCTGTTTCTTGGTGAGAGCAGGAAGTCGTTTATCAGCTGGCAGGAAGGCAATTGTTTGGCTGAGAAAGAAAGGCTGGAGTTGAAAGTGTCATCTGAATGTCTCAGTTCTTGTAAGATTAGAACTTATTTGTGATTGTAAAAACTCTTTGGGTTTAGAAATGCCTGCCTATGTAAACGGCCTTGAATAAAGTCAAAAGTGCAATCTAATGACCTAGAAAGGCAGTATATAAATACGAAGTATTATTATCATCATCATTTATCATCATCATCATCTGTGGCCCTCTGATGTGCCACAAATGAAATGATGGGATGGAGCTTCTGGGTGTCTAGCCCAGTGATGACATAATCAACAGGCAGCAAAGTATCTTGGGAACAAGCTGGTGATACACAGAGCCTGAATCTTTTTGGTTGGAGCCAGGTGGGAACATCAAAAGGGACTGAGGACTGAGCAAGGAGGGAGGAAGAAGTAGGGAAGGGAAGAACAAGATGGGAACTGGTGGGAGGAGTAGAAAAGGAAAGAGATGGAAGAAGCAAGGAGTGGAAAGATGAAGGAAGGGTGAATGGGGAAAGAATAGTGGAAGTATGGGGCAGGTATGGGGAGAATGGAAGTAAGGAGCAGAGACACGTTAAAAGGGAAGGAAGAGAGCTGGAAGACATTGCCAGAAAGGAGAGAGAAGGAGCAGGACCTGGAAGATGAAAGTGCAAAAGAGATGAGGAGAAGGTGGAAGAGGAAGACATTGAAGGATCAGACAAGTGGTGGAACAGCCCAGGCAGAACCCAGGGCTATGCCCATTCCCTAACCCTGTACCAGCTCCCACCTAAGTACCCCTAAGTCTGAGGCAAACTGTAAGAAGGGTTAGACTCTGGTTTCAGCTCCAGGTGGGGATCAGTCTGAGGTGAGGTTGGAAAGAAGCCTGTACAGCCAGATCAGCCAACCCTGACAGGTCACCCCTATCCTACCCTGTTGCCCCTGTGTAAAATGACAACTTGACAACAAAGCTTTCCAAGCAGCACTTTGAGCCTCCCCATCTTCTGTATGTCATCCCTCCTGTTATGTGGACCTCCCCCCCCCCGCCCATAGGTGAGGAAAGGGTATCCATGGGGCCTACCCAAGCCTCTGTGGAGTCCCAGACTTGCTTGGAACACACTTTGAAAACCACTGATTTATCCTGAGAGTGGCAAGATAAATACAGGCATCCTTGCCCCTCTCACACCAAGACAGAGATACAAATTCTCAAAACTCATGAAGTAAGCAACGGTAGACCTATGTTACCTTGATTTTTGGACCCAGTCCTATCCAACTGTCTAGTGCCACAAAAGTTAGATAGGATTAGGCCAGCGACGGGATCTACAAATGACCTGGGGGAACGCTGGGCGGGACTTATGTGGGGCTTCCACGTGATTGGCTGCCCGTCCGCAGCATTCTGCAGCTGTCCTGGCCTGGGGGGCTGCCCCCGGTTAGCGCGCCCCACCGCTGCTCACCCAGGCACCCGGCGTGACCCTTACCCGTCCTCCGCAGTGAGCAGGAGCCCCCCCCCGAGGCCAGGGCAGCTGCGGATCGCTGCGGACGGGCTGCCAATCATCTGGACGCCCAGCGTTCCCCCAGGTCATTTGTAGATCCCGTCGCTGGATTAGGCCCTTTGTCTTTTAAGGCTGTTGAGTCACACAATAAATTTAGCAAGGCTCCAATGAGTGCTTCATTTCCACCAGACCTTGTCAGAAGTTGAATCCTTCACATTGAGGTACATTTCCTGCAAGTTCCTTTTGTCTGTAAGCCGGCTGGAGGGAGGCAAGACTGCCTCTAGACATGTAAAAAATTTACTTCCCACACATATTAGTCACTAACACAGCTAGTCCTCTTTACAGGGGACAGCTGGTCTCCTTCGGGCTTCCAGAAGCATTTGAACTGGGCATTTATTTTTCATTCTTCTTCGTATTATACGTGGGCTGCAGCAGGAAAGAGATTTCTTGACTCCAGCATTCACAGAATGTGGGCTATCTCACTATATCACACCACAAGGAAAACTATTTTACTGGCTTTCTCCCGCATAACAAATTGTTTTTAAAATACACAGGTCTTGTAAAGGCCAGAACTGCCTTGCTTGTGCTCTAAATACTAACTGCATAAAAGCAAATTTAGTGATCTGTTTATTTTTCACTCCTTCCTTGTCTCCATCGTTTCCACTTCTGGCTTTCCAACTGTCTAAAGTAATTTACTGTGAGAACAGACATTCCTTATATTTTCAGTATCTGCAACATTTTAGCATAAAATTAGGGATAATGAATCACTGGAGGCTTTTATATCCTATCCGAATGAACATGTTTGTTACCTCTTAGGCACCCTGTGCTGTCGTTTGTCTTGCATTTAACTCACACAGTATATTTTTGTTGTGAACTTGATGCTAACATTACTGCACAATAGGCATTATTCATACATGTAGAGCTTTCTTGAGGAGGAGTCTGAACATATTTCATCTACTGAATGGGGTGATGATGTTCTTATCAGTTTTATAACCCCATGCAGTATATAGTGCATCTAGGATGTTGCAGATGTAAATGTCAAGTTCACTCAGGAGATCCATGGATCATCTGTGATGTTTTCCTGTATACTCTGCTTCCAGCTTGGGAATACATGCTGGAGTCTCATCAGTGTAAGCAAAGATATGTCTCATAAAGGTACACTTGTAACTTAAAAATGGTTGCAGCTCTTTGTCAGATGTGCACTTAGTGACAATCTAGGTCTGCTTGTGTGTAATGTATGAAGGCGGGCCCTCAGTCGCTCCTGACCATTGCCAAGGTATCTCTTTCTTGTCATTTAGCAGGAAATTGAATCTGGTTCTTGTATTCCATTCCACTGCTAATTAAATTAAAACCTGTAAAACTCAGTAAAAACCTGTGATAAAATTCAAGGCTGCTTGGATGAAAAGACAGCTCCATTACAAATCTACAGAAGTAACAGAGGCGACAAATCTCTGTGAGGAAGGGCTCAAATGTCATATAATAGTGGTGGGTGGATTCAGCCTGGTGATCTAGGCCCAAACTAGAAATCATTTTATGTTCATCAATCAATATAAATGTTCAATGGGGTAGTAATGCAAAAGATTGTAAGACGGCTAATTTTTTCCCCAGATTGAACACATCTCAAGACCAAACCAGAATTTTCAAAAGAGTAGATAATCACCGCTCCAGTGCAGCCAGGTTCTACAAAAGAAACCTGAATAACATAAGAAGAAAAGAAAATTTGGAGTGATTTACTAGTCACTGAAGGCCCAATCCTATGGGCTTTATTGCTGGTGGTATATTTGTACCCCCAGCTCTGGGTGTTATATTACAGAAGTCTGTAATACAGCAGTCTCTGTTACAGCACTCTGAGAGTAGGTGTCGCCCATGTTGGGGCTGCACAGTTGGTGCTTTGCCTCAGGGCAGGAAGTATGGCCGGCTGGTGACCCAGCAGTGCCGGCCAGTTGTAAGGCCCATCGGGGGCGGGGAGGGGAGGCAGAACTGGGCAGGGCGAGGGGAGAAGCGGGCCTAGCCAGGGGCTGGGGCTGGCAGTGGGTTCTGCTGCCAGATCTTGAACCAGATAAGGGGCTGCTCCAATCTCTGCTGGTAAATTAGCTAGCGGAGACTTAAATAGCTCCATGGCAGGGGGGGGGGCTTTCCCCAGGGGAAGAGGACAAACATCTCCTGGTTGAGCGCCAGCGACACTCGGTCAGCGCAGGACATTGGGGCCGGTGCTTTTTAACTTATTCATAAATGACCTGGAGACAGGGATAAGCAGCCAGGTGGCCAAGTTTGCGGATGACACAAAACTTTTCCGGGTGGTGAAAACCAGAAAGGATTGTGAAGAGCTCCAGAAGGATATCTCCAAGTTGGGGGAAGGGGCAGCCAAATGGCAGATGCGTTTCAACGTAGACAAATGTAAAGTGATGCACGTTGGGGCAAAAAACCAAAACTTCACCTATAGGCTTATGGGTTCTGAGCTGTCTGTGACAGCTCAAGAGAGAGATCGTGGGGTGCTGGTGGACAATTCAATGAAGGTATCGACCCAGTGTGCATCAGCAATTAAGAAGGCCAATTCCATGCTTGGGGTCATTAAAAAAGGGGTTGAGAATAAAACAGCCAATATTATCATGCCATTGTACAAATCGATGGTAAGGCCACACCTGGAATATTGTGTCCAGTTCTGGTCGCCGTATCTCAAAAAGGACATAGTGGAGTTGGAAAAGGTGCAGAAGAGAGCGACAAAAATGATTACGGGGCTGGGGCACCTCCCTTATGAAGAAAGACTGCAGCGTTTGAGGCTCTTCAGTCTAGAAAAAAGGCGCCTGAGGGGGGACATGATTGAGACATACAAAATTATGCACGGAAGGGATAGAGTTGATAAAGGGATGTTTTTTCCCCTCTCTCAAAACACCAGAACCAGGGGACATCCGCTAAAACTGAGGGTTGGGAGAGTTAAAACAGATAAAAGGGAGTACTTTTTTACTCAGCGGGTAGTTAATCTGTGGAACTCTTTGCCACAGGAGGTGGTGATGGCATCTGGTCTTGATGCCTTTAAGAGGGGATTGGATGGATTCCTGGAGGAAAGGTCCATCGTGGGCTATAGGCAATGATGGATTGTGCAACCTCCTTACAAAGGTGGTGGGCTACTGGTACCAGGTGCAAGGGAGTGGCAACAGGATGCAAGCATCTTGTTGTCTCATGCCTCCCTGGGGCACCTGGTGGGCCGCTGTGAGATACAGGAAGCTGGACTAGATGGGCCTTTGGTCTTATGTTCTTATGACATTGTGGAGGGCGTGCCAGAGGCATGCAGAGGGTGTAACAGGACAGCGCAGTGGGCGGTGACGGATAGTGACCGTTGTGCCATATCATAAGCCCCGTTCCTGGGTAAAGTGGCCCTGATTCAGGCCACTGCTGCGCACATTGACCATAGGGATGGCTGGGGCTTACCCGGGTGCAAGAGGAAAACCTCCCCTTGCCCTGCGCTGCTGCATCCTACTGGGCTTAGGATACAGCCCTGTTGTGCTGGCCTTGCTATGCTGGCGCTGCTTAGGATTGGGCTGTGAGACTCTTTGCTCTTTTCTGTTTAAACAGAGTTTATGCGTACAATGTCCTTTTGCCTGTTAAAATGTTGTTATATTGTGGGCCCCTTGAGGCAGGATAATCTCTGATTTATATCCTGTTCTCTTCCAAGAGCTCAAACAAATTATTTGTCTTAAATAATTTGCCATCTCACTAATCCCCAAATTCCATATTTGTACATGAAATTTCACATCGTTCTGCCCTCGTGTTATGTTATATATATATATAATATGTTATGTTATGTTATGTTATGTTATGTTATGTTATGTATGTATGTATGTATGTATGTATGTATGTATGTAATATATATTTATTTACATTGAGAGAGAGAGAGAGAGAGAGAGAGAGAGAGAGAGAGAGAGAGAGAG
>JAJKFI010000015.1:19097615-19127068 GCA_029204185.1 Lerista edwardsae | reverse complement strand
GAGAGAGAGAGAGAGAGAGAGAGAGAGAGAGAGAGAGAGAGAGAGAGGATTCAAGGTATGTGACAACGTTCAAGTACTGAATCGACAGAGGTCTTTTGTCTGAATTGAGGCTGGCTAGGAGACCACCTGAGAAGCAAATGTAAGTCATTTCTGACTCCTTGAAGGAAGAGTGGGGGAACAAATAACACTAAAATGAATAATAAATGGGTCCATTCAAACACACAAACCAGTGTTTCCTGCCATGCCTTTAAATGTGCATTGGTGCTTTGTGTACTGAAATCCTGCTAAATGTTTTATCATTTTTTGTTTGATAGCAACACAGAGCTCAGGCACAAACAGGAGCGTTTACAACTTGAGCACATGCCTGATCTTTGTTCCGTATGGCAACAGAGGCATCCAGTTTACACAATGGTCCCGCAGCTAGCTCACTAAGGGCACAATTCTAACCTAGAGTTAGGCTGGCACAGTTAGGCCAGCAACGTTTGGCTGGCACAAGGGTCACTGTAAACCCTCGCAGACGGGTCACATTTGGACAACTCTTGGAGTCAGGGAGGATGGTGCATGTCTGTGTGCTGGCCTCACTGACTCCGAGAGTGGTCCAAACGTGCTTTACAGATTCTTGTGCTGGCCTAACTCCAGGTTAGGATTGCGTTCTAATACTGTCCTAGAGGTATGGATTTGCAAGAGATTGGCTCGGCCACATATTAAGCATCAAGAACAAATGTCCAGATGGGCACAGGGAATGGAAGTCACGAATGCTGCTTCCCACCAGCTGCTTTATACTGCCAAATGTAATGCCAAGAACAGTCCTGTGAGAAATGCATCGAGAAATGCATACGTCATTGGAATGGAGGAAAGTTTTCAGTAACAAAGTGATTCCCTGTGGCATCTCTGAGACACACAATAGCCACGTCCTGATGGCTATGTGCTACCTCCAGGCTCAGCAACAGTATGCCGCTGAAAACCAGCTGCAGGGGAACAATGGTGGGAGGTTGCCTTCATCTCCTGCTTGTGGGCTTCCCAGGGTCATCTCGTTGGCCACTGTGGGAATCAGGGTGCTGGACTAGAATGTTGCTTAGCCAAAGGCAGCCCAACCATCAGGAGAGCTGCTGTGGATTGCATCAGCAGCACACTGCAGGGTGGTGGTGTCCAGGTGCCCTTCACCCAGTGGTGAAATTCAGCCAGTTCTCACCTATTCTGTAGAACCGGTTGCTAATTTTAGGTTGGGAGACAGAAGAAAGGCAGCGGATGGCCCTGAAGGCCGCCCTGAAGGACATAGAACCGGTTGTTAATTTATTTGAATCCCACCACCGCCTTCACCCCAAATCTACAACTGCTTCCTCCCTCCAGCCTGCTGCAGACACGATCTTAATTGAAACATTTTCTGCCAACTAAAATACTGTGGAGAGTGGACCATCCACCTCCTTATCGCACTCCTTGCATGGTTTCCCCAAACCCAGAAGAGTGGAGCTGCCAATTTTATTGCAGTCCCTGTAAATGTAACCAGGCAACCATCGACCCCATGGGCAGGGTGACAGAAGCTACTGGCCAAGAGGCAGAGGGAAAAGGCAAAACTGGGGAAGGAGGCCAACCCCATCACCTACCGTCATCATTTGCAGGGACCCCCAGAGCTACTCGTCGGGATCACGGCTGATGCGGCCAGCATTCCCCCTCTCCCCCAGGGACCCGGCTGGGCCTTGGGCCAATGCGATGGATGTCCTCCAGGAGCCTCCAGATACAGAGTGCCTATGTCTTTAACCATTGGACAGAAGAGGGAATGTTGGCAGGTGCAGCTTTTGAAACCCTTCCATGATGAGCTGCACTGCCAAAATTCTATACAATGATTAAAGGTAAAGGCACTCTGTCCTCCATTGTATCCGGTCACTGTGCTCCTGCTGCACCACCTCCAGACCTCCCCCCCCCGACATCAACACTCCTGGACAACCACCCACCTCAGCCCGTTTGCTGTGGAAGGTGGCTTGGGAGAGGAAGATCCCCCAGCAAGCATACGTCCTCGACCACTCCTGGGATCGGATTTCGACCGAGCTGGACTTACATTGGACTAGCCTCATCCGAGCCTTGCTCTGAGAACCTCCTACTGCATGGTCCCTTGACCCTCCACTCAGTGAGGTATCTGGGGAGTATTTTTCGTTTAGAAAATAATGTCCTTACCAGCCTTCTTCCCTGTTGCTTTGGTCCTTGCCCTGGGTAATATCTGCTGTTGACCCCTTCAACACTCCTTGGGAGAGGTGGCCACCCAATGGCGGATGTGACAGGATGCTTTTTACGGTAGCACAGAGGCAGCAGCGGCGGACCCAAGGCGACATTGGGGGGTGTAGGTTGTGCTGCCTCTGCTTCGGCCTGATCCAGCAGGGCTTACATAATGCAGAGATGCTCACTTGGTACACAGCACCATGGAGAAGCAATGGTGCTAATGCTCTTTTGCCAAATGAACATTTACGTTGGCCTCAAAAGCTGGCGGGCCGACAGGGAAATTTAAAAGCGAGCTGCTTATACCTTTTACTGACAGCTGTTTTTAATGACTTTTGTCAACCACATTTTGCTGCTCTGCATCGTCGCATTCTTTTATGATGAGGCTCCCTCCAAGAATAACTTGCTTGCTCTAATCACGTTTGCGTAGAGATTTATGACTTGATGCTTATTCACGGGTAGGGCTTCGCGACACAAAATGTCACTGAGCCTGTTATAAATTGCTCCTGGCATCCCTATTCTATCTTTTATTTGGCTAAGAGTATTTCTACCTGAAAGTGATAAATTCCTGCTATAACTGCTTTATGTGCTTCAGTAATTACACTCTACAGAAGGGGCGTGTGTGCAGATTTTTTAAAAACAGCATGCAATAAAAAGCAGTGGGATGGGCTAAACTCTGAAATGTTATTGAATAAAAACAATGGCTGGCGAATGCCCATGTCAGAAAGAATTTGATAAATGTGTGAGACGGATGGAAGAAACAGAAGCCTCTTTAGGAAAATATTTATTAACAGTCTCTGGTGGGTTTTTCAGGTACCAGGCATAGAAGGTGTTAAATATCTGGCACATATACCTCTCTCATCTCTCACAATTAAGTTCCATCCTCAAAAGAAAATATACAGATCAATATACTATTATGCTCATTTTGTGCAAACATTGTCAAATATTCACTTGATTTTAATTGCATTTAGACTGAATTTTGAGGGTTTTTTTTTTAAATATAGCATATAGTAATTTAGTAAGGGATGGTGTTTGTGGAGAAGGATGCATGAGGGAAAAAGAGAGAAAATATACAGTATTTCTGTGGGCCATGTCAACCTTTCTCAGACATGACTGTTTGTTTTCACACATCCCTGCTTGTTTTCACACATCTCTGCTCATAGATGAGAACTAGAAATTGGTTTATTTGTCTTTTATTTGATTACGTGAAAACTGGATTCCTATGGGATGGCTTAGAGTAAACAGTGAATTTATCATGATAGTTTAATACAAGATTCATATCCATCTGACTCAGAAAACCTGAGTCAATACAATAGACATAGTATCCATTACATCAGCCATTTTCAACCATGGTGCCCTGGCAGATTGGTGTCCCATGAATGGTCTGCAGGTGTGCCGTTGGCATTCGGGAAACAGTCATTTATTAGTAGGGCCACTGGGGAGGTGAGCCCTCCCCCCACCAGCAGCACAGTGTGCCTCGTTAATTGTCAAAAAGCTGATGGTGTGCCTTGACAATTTTTACACCAGCATGCTGTCAGGTGAAAAAGGCTGAAGATCTCTGCATGACACGAATGAATGTAGCCACATATTTATTATTAAGGTAAAAAGCGTTCTGAATTTCACTTTTTTTGAATGACAGTTATCAACTTCATCATTTTTAAGAATGTAGTCCGAGAGCGCAATCCTAAACTGGAGTTAGGCCGGCATAAACTAAGCCAGCAAAGCTTGGCCATCACAAGGGCCACCGTAAAGTATGTTTGGACCACACTCGGAGTCAGAGAGGCCAGCACACAGACATGCACCATCCTCCCTGACTCCGAGTGTGGTCCAAACACGCTTTACAGTGGCCCTTGTGCTGGCCAAACTTGGCTGGCTTAGCTTATGCCGGTCTAACTCACTTTAGGATTGCACCCCCAGTTCTGCAAAAGGATCTCACAACTAGAACAACCTCTGTCAAATTATACTGGAATATCTGTAATATTTTGTCTCCATTGAGATTTGCAATGCAGAGATGCGTTTTGGTTAAGCAATGTTGCATTTATCAGAAGAGCGGTTTTATTGCTTATATTTAACTAGAGTTATAGCTCAACCCAAGAACTACACCAAGGGAGAACATTACAAAGAGATTCTCTTTGGCTCACATATCTTTCATTTTAGGCTTTGTATTAGCTGCATGCTTATTGCCATGGATTGAGTATGAAGAGGGAAAAAAACCCAACCCAGACATTTTAGATGCAATTCTAGTCATCGGCGTCAATCATCAGCCGTATGTATAAAAAGCACATAACTGTGTTAGGGCCTGATTCTAATGGACCTATTGCCAATGGTATGTATGTACAGTCGGCTAAAAGTGATGCAAAAGTGCCATAAAGCATGTTCCTAACACCCAGAGAGGAGAGAGTGTGGGTGATGGATCAGTGCTAATGAGCACTTGGCCTCAGCGCCAACTGGAGAGGTCACTGGTGCAGCAGAGGTCACCAGCAGCGCTGGTGCCCAGTGTTTTGGGGGTGGGGGGGGGAGAGGCGGAACTTGGTGGTGTTGGGACTCTGTGATGGCTTCCACTGCTGCATCCGATCCCCTGCCTTGGGCCAGGTAGACTGACATTGGGCTGCTCGAATCTCCGTGAACAAAATAGCCGGCGAAGACTCGAGAAATCTCATGGCAGAGGGTGGGACTTTCTCTGTGGGAAGGAGACAAACGTCCCCTTCTCCCAAGGAGACCCCAGCAGCAGTGGCGGATCTTGCAGGATGCAGCAGTCGGCATTACTGCGGCTTCTGCAGGAACAGGGCAGTTTAGGATTGGGCTGTTAGTCTTTAGAAATTCTACATAGGGGTAGTTTAACATATTCTACATAGGGGTAGTTTATCTTTTCAAAGGTCAATTTAAAAAGTCATAATATTATGTAAGCTGTCAAGATCAGCAATAAATGATAAACAATTCAAACAGCAGTGGGGAAAAGAAAAAAAAAAGATGTTTGACATGAACAGACTGTTACAAACCAGACTGGGGTGCAATCCTAACCAACTTTCCAGCACTGACATAGCCGTGCCAATGGGGTGTGTGCTTTATCCTGCAGTTGGGAGGCAGTCACAGAGGCCTCCTCAAAGTGAGGGAATGTTTGTTTCCTTACCTCAGAGCTGTATTGCCCTTATATATTACTCTGGTGCTGGGTCATGATCAAAAATACGTTCACCCTCCCTCCATTTTTAATTCCAGCCTGAATAAGAATCATAGCAAACACTTGCATACCACTTGGTGATTTTTGGCTGATTCTAATCACAAGAATTGTGTCCACAAGTCCCCATGTGGAACCTGCTGTATATTTGTTTAGAAGACCCATTTAATTTATGGAGTTTGCTTCCAAGTGGCACAACCCTAGGCATGCTGATTTGTGAGTAAGTTCCATTGTGTTTAAATAGTCCCAATTAACTATGCAGTCTAACACAGGACAGGGCTGCGTAGCAGAAGCATGTTTACTCAGAAGTCAGGCTCGCAGAATTAAACAGGGCTGCAAAAATTCCCACGATGCCTCTTTACTTTGAATTATGACATTGATCTGACAGGAACGTATTTCCGACACAGCATGCACGGTATCAGCGCATGGGTGTGCAGCTCTGTACGTAAGAAGACATTTTTTTCGAGATGTATCCATTAGCAGCAGGCAGTACACACCAATAGAAGCAGCCAGCGCCATACCTCCTTTCACATTTGAAATCAACTCTACGAATAGAGCACAGCCTATGACATCGCAGATCGATCGTATCTCATTGGTTCTGAGGATTGGCGGAGAGTCTTGGCCACGCCCTTCATTTCGCTTTCCCGCTCGGAAGCTGTTGGCAGCAAGGAGGTCAATCTAACCTTCTTGGTTCATGCCTTGGATTGGCAGCTGCTCGTCCCAGAGGCAAGGAAAGAAGGGAAAGCAAATTTCCGGAAACACCACATTTCGAAACAGCGCATGTGTTGGCGCGGAACAGGGGTTTGCGCATGCGCCCTAGGAAATTGGCGCATGCGCATTGTGGTGGTCTGGGAGGAAGGCGGCAGCGTTTGAATCAGGTTATTTTGATGGGCTTGATCTCATCAGCTGCAGCGGGAGGAATTATGCGTCCCTCCAGAATTCGGGTGCGCTCCGGGAACGAGCCCGTTGGACGCATGGACCAGAAGCCGCCCTTGCACGAATGTCAGTGGAAGGAGACCCCGGCGGCGCTGAGGCGCCTGCAGCAGAGGCTGAGCTGCTCGCGATGGTAACGAGGAGGCGCCCCGGGGTAGCGGGAAGGACGGGCTGGAGGAGGCTGCTGGAGCCTCTCTTCCTTCCTGCTAAAGGGGAAAGTGCATCTCAACGCTTTTCTGCACCAGGGTATTATTAAGCCCCATAAAACGAGGGTTTCTCCGCATGCACAACGCACTGTGCAGTAGTTTTAAGTCAACCGGTCACAGAGGCGTGTAACAGGTTGCAGTTGCAACACCTATTGAAGTAGTACGGGCGCCTTGATTGAAATAATCAACTGAAAAGCTCTCCTCGAAAATAACGAGCAACAACAGAGAGTGACCTATGTCAGTGATGGCGAACCTTTTGGGGTTGCAGTATCACACTCCCCATTCCCAACAAACGAGAAACAATGATTTGCATATTCATTCAATCAATCAATCAATCAATCAATCAATCAATCAATCAATCACTAGTATTTATATACCGCTTTTCAACACAAAGGTCACAAAGCGGTTTACAGGCAAATAGTAACATAAAAGTTAAATGGCTCCCTGTCCCAAAAGGGCTCACAATCTAAAAGAATGGAGAACACCACCAGCAACAGCCACGAGAAAGACACTGTGCTGGGGTGAAGAGGGACAATTGCTCTCCCCCTGCTAAATATAAGAGGACACCACTTGAAAAAGTGCCTCTTGCCCAGTTCATTGATTTTTTTAAAAAATATATAGTCCAGTAATGTATGGGGCTATGCATTATATAAAGAAGTATAAAATCATTACAGAAAATCAAATAATTACCCCAAAATCCTCAGTTGTTGGGTGTTGGCAAATGCTGGTGTGGCAGCCATAGCACTGTGGCATGTTATAGGTTTGCCATCATTGACTTATGCCCACTCTTCTCCCCTATGTATGAAATAGCACGCATGGCTTGTGCATTCGGGTTTCCAGTCAAGTGGTGCCTGTCAGAACACTACTCAAATTCTATAAAAGTGCCTAAGACTGTAATCCTGTGTCGGTTTACTTGGAAGTCAGTTCCACAATGCTCAGTGATGCCTATTGCCGTGTGAATACACAGGGCTGTGAAATGAATAGACAGAGGTGGAACTCAGAAGAAACTGTCTTCTGAACTGGCTGACGTAACCTTGTGAGTTGGCTGCCATGGACAAGAGCCAGCAAGAAAGCTGCCAGTTTTCTTGAAGTCTCTCTTTAGACGATGACATGCACTGTAAAAATTACTACTGCTAATTTTGTGTGTGATATCGGTAGTTTTTTTCCACAGCCCAATTAATGTGCAGGCATGTCCCTGTATCCACTGATTCAGTTTCCACAGTTTTAGGCATGCCTGTATTGTGGCATTTTTGCTTATAAACAAAAGCAAAGAAAACAGGCCCATTTTGAGGAACTTGCAACTAAAATGTCAACAAATGAGTGTGTTTTGTTTAAAACAATAACAAATGATAAAGGAAACAATGCTTGGCAATGAAATTTACAATATCATAAATGTGTTAGAAAGTTGTTGATTCTAGTCACTAAGACAGCAGTAACTGCCTTCACTGTTAACGTGTGTGTATATTTTCTTGACAGCAATGACGTTTTGAAGAAACCTGTGAACTTTGGAGGGTGTGAACATGTCTTCTGTCTGTAAGTCATTACCTATTATATAAAACTGTACCCTAGTTCAGGAAGCATGATCAATTTCTGATCTCAAGAATTATAAGCGGCTTTGTCATTCTGTTAGAAAAAAGTCCAAAAGCAACAGTAGGGTAATATCTTTATTAGGATGAATTACAATATAAATTAGTAAGCATGAAATAACCACATTTGTTCCCTGGGTTATTCTTCTATTTATTTCCCCTTCTTCTGTTACCTCCTTGTGACCCTCTTTAGACTATAGCCTCTTTGGTTTAGTGATTTAGTTTATTCTCTTCTTATGAGAACTTCATTTGAAAACTGTAGATAAATATGAATACATTTTTAAAAGTGTTGAGTTCTCCAGAATCCTCCTTTAGACTATCTGTTATACAAAACACAATGTTAATCAAACTCCAATGCATTTTCCTGCACATTAAAATATGTAGCTCAACTAAGTGCAAGAGAGAGCTATTTGAATATTGACTCAAGGAGCCAAGACCATTGTAATCATTTTGCTGCTGGCTAATGAATTATATAGATTTGTGGTTTTAGATCACAAAGGTTGTACTTGGCCACTGTCAGACCAAAATGAAAAAAAAAATTACATTAAGGCCT
Organism: Lerista edwardsae; assembly: GCA_029204185.1. Lineage (NCBI taxonomy): Eukaryota > Metazoa > Chordata > Lepidosauria > Squamata > Scincidae > Lerista > Lerista edwardsae. Next base: position 19,118,404 of record JAJKFI010000015.1, on the reverse strand, counting down.
GTGTTGGGTTGTATTTAAACATGCATCATTTATATTGGGAACAGCAGTTCAAATCACAGTGTTGTGTCATATCCACTATTTTGTATTACTTTCTATGATCAGTGGAACACGTTTCCCTGCCAACATTCACTTGACTGCAAAAAATGCAATACTTTTTTTTTGTATTTTACTGCCAATGAATATTTTACAGTATTTTAGTTATTTATGAAAAATAACAGTCTTTGGGGCCAGAGCCTATGTGGCTTGTGAGTCATCAAGCTAAACACAGCCAGCCATGCATGCCATTCCACCCGTTTACAGTCCTGCTTTGTACAACTCCTTGCTGTTAAATTTGATCTGCTGTATTAAGGGATAGTTTTGGTTGTATTCTTTGGTGACAGTTCTGAGGTTTTTTAAAACGTTCCTCCTTCACACCCAAAACCCCAAACAACTTACTCTTTGAATTGCTTGCTAGGAAAAACTGTCAGTTACCAAAATTTAATTATATTGGGCTGCAGTATCAATCAGCAGTAAATCTCCATGTGAGAAAGTACAGGTAAGAAATCCTGTAATTTGGCTTTTCAGCCTATCTTTAGGTGACTACAGCTAAGCCTTAAGCAAATAATTTAATTGTTGAATTTCTATGGGAGGGGACATGAGGAAATAAATGGAAAGACAGGCAGGCGTTAGCTGGGCATTGAGTTAGTCCACTGGATATCCATCCATTCTGATAAGTTGTCTTATTGAAGGGTAGATACAGTATTTGAGTTGTTTTCTATTATGATGTAATGATATGTGCTTTTTTCGGCTTGCCGTTATAGCAGTCCAGATGGATAAAATCACACTAGGTTTCAAACTTCCTTTCTTGAGCAGAAATGTTAAACATTTATAATTTCATCTGAAAAACAAGTTATATCAGTAATTGTTTAGAATAGGGCCTGATTTTTGTTTTTGTTTTGCTATGATTGCAAAAACATCACTCTCTATAGTTATACAGAGATTTAAGATTTTCCTGTTGATGAGTGTTGCTCAGCTAACTTCGCAGTTAACTTGACATCGTTGGTAAGAAGTGATCCAAGCCCATCCAGCCCATTGTTAATAAGTTTTTTTTTTAAAAGAGCTCTATGACCAGGGCACTATAGCTCAGTTCAGACATCACATCAAATTATGGTTAAGGAAGTTTAACTGTGATGTCATGGCTAGAAAGCCAGCATCGGAAGCCATAGCCTGCAATGGGTTTACCTCCATTGTTTGTACTAACTATGGGTTGGCAATTGACAAAACCATTTATGGCCGTTTCCACTCTTCCAGAGGGCACCACATGTAGTGTTTGGAGTGATCAGATAAAAAATGAACAGCTCTATGTTGTGTGGTTATTGCTTAGAGCATGCATAAGTGTTTGGCATGACACTTGAACTGAGCCTAGTGGGCCTTTTTCCTCCATGCTACTGTGGTGCTGCCACCCATCCTACTGTTCAATCCCTTTAAAAGAAATCTTTTAGACAGTATTACAGGCTGTCTTGGAAAAACCGTTAGTAAGGTACATGGGGAGGAAAAAAAACATCCAGAGGTATAAACTAAAGGCAGCAATTTAACACTGTCTGTGAGACAGCTGGCAACATTTATCATCACTCCTTTTGTGGAAGGCTTCCAAAGCAACAGCTGCTGCTCCTTTCTGGCCTTATTGATAAACCTGCAGAGGAGCCCCTTTGCTATGTCCTTAAAGTAGTGCAGGCTTCTCATTTTTGCAGATGGCTTTTTGCTAGATTCCCCGAATGCAAGACTCATAAGCTGTATTTATTTACAAAGTATTGTACCCATGCCCAAAGCAGTGCAAATAGAAGCTAAAAAGAGTTCTCGAGACAACTTGCTTGAAGAAATGCAGGTGCAGGAGACTCAACGCTGTGGATGATGGAATTGTCATGCAGCCCTGCTGCTCATTGAAGGCACCACAGGCCATCATTGTGACTGTGACCCTCTCATTTTACTGGAGTGCAAATTCTTTGAGATACAGCAACAGGTATGACACTGTCCTATAGTGAGCCAGTTTCAGTTCATCTAGCTCAGTATGGCCTCCCCTGGCTATAATCAGTTTTAAAGAATTTAAGCAAAGGAGATCAGTTCTGTTGGCTGGAATCCTTTTAACTGGACAGCCTGGTGACTGTAAAAAGCTATGGTCCTTTTCTATAACTCCTGACTGACCTATACTCTTTGGGAACTGGTTACAAAGTATTCTATAACGCTTATATAAAGCCAGCATAGAAAGTGTTTAATGAAAAACCATTACTGAACATTTTAACGTTTTAAAAATGCACTGGTTGAAGTATGGATAGTATTGTTTGTCCTAGAAAAAAAGTGTAGTGATGGTGTTCCAAGCCTTTGATAATCTTGTGATATTATCACAATATCACATTGTGAATTGATATTCTTGAGGGTCCCAGACGATCAGTCTGAGGTTTGATTTGCAGCTATCTGAAAGTTTAGGAGTGCAAGGCTTGCAAGCCAGGATGAGCGTCCCCTATTTATGGGAAATATCTGGAGAAATGAAGATGGAGTATCTATGATACATAGAAATTTCTATGAGTCTGTGTCATGGAACAATACTTGTAAAAACAAAAAAACACCCTTGAAAAATGGGGTGTATGTTTAGCCTGCCTATGTAAACCACCTTGAATCTATAAGAGAGGCAGTGCAGTATATAAATACTGAAATAAATAAATAGAACTTTAGCCGCATGGCTGCAGGCAGTGGCAGCTTTAGCAGCACTGAAACTCTGATGGTCTCTTCAGCACGCAGCTTCTGCCAAGTGCTGTTTCTTTTCTTTCTTAGAGTGGGCAGAACATTATCCTGCAGTTTCTGCACATTCTAAGAGGAGACGTGGCAGCTGAGATGCCCCAGAGGCTGCCGGCCCTGCTAAAGCTGCTAATACCTCTGCAGAGGTACAGCAAAAAGTTTTCAAAAAGAATGAAGCCCCTACAGCAGCCGCTTGCCTGGACAAAAATTCAAGATCACCAGTGCCGTCCGGGTGAGTTGTTAAAGAAAAGGCTTTGGTAATTTGTTCAAAAAATGCTACTGTTTATGAGTTTATTTTGTTTATTACAAATTGTGTGGTTTCTGTTTTCTTATTTCTCACATGGCAAAAACCAATATATATAGCCTAAAGTAGCTCAGGGTTTGTGGTTTTCTTGCGGGTGTATTTGCCATTCCGCATGTACAGAACTGAGGGTTTTATGCATTTAAATTTCATATATATGCCAAATAACACAGTTTAGTATGCTAACTAAGTTGTAACGGATGCCTTTTGTGGGGCAATAGCACTAAAATAAGTTTTGGCTTGAAATAAAAATAGCTACTGCATACAGGCGGCCCTTGGTAGCTATCGGGATTCCACTCCCAGAACAATTGAATCAGCTGATTTGGATCCCTTCAAAACTCCAATGCAACTAGAGTTTGTTCTGAGGCCAGCAGAGGCTGTGCGCAACCATGCGCATTCTCGGAATGAGACTCGGAGCCTTTTTCAGGGAAGTTCCAGTTTTTGGTGAAAACCAGACGGTCCCTGAAAATGGCTCCGGGCTCCAGAAAGCTGAGCTCTGGTTGTGTCTGGTTGCGTCCTGAAGTGGGTGCCTCCATGGCTTCATCATCTGCAGATACTATATGTTTCCATTTTTCCCCAAAATGTAAATTGTTTTACGGAAAAAGGATTCATTCCTGTGACTTGAAAATTTCTGGGAACGTTACACCTCTAGAAAGAAATGGTGGTGGGCAAGCTAAAGGTCTGTTTTCCAACTGGCAGGTTAAAATCCATAATCAAAGCTTGCTTTGAAAAGGCAGAGGTTTTTTTTATTCTTTTCTCCCAGATGTCTAAAAGGAAGCTACTCCAGAGCGCTCCTCCTCTAGAAGAATGTTGTCTTGGAGCAGAAGCTGTGCTAAGATAAAATGCGTCCCTTGACCAGGAAAGCCAAGCGCTGTTTTGCTTTTTGCTCTTGTTTTTTTAGGCCGTGGTATACAAATGACAGCCAAGCCCTTTGCGGCAAGGCTCTTTGAATGCTGCTTAGGGTGCTTCAGTCAACTTCAGTTAACTTCCGAGCCAGGTCAGCTGGAGGTCAGACCAAAATAGTACTGCAGAGTGAGCTGCTAAGGTACTGAGAGAGGGGAGGAAAGTGAGGCATGTACTATGTTGTCTCAAGGGAAGCGAATGGGAGCAGAGCATCGGCTGCAACTGGGTCACGAGGGTTCACTGAGCACCTTTCCTGGGGCTTGGTCAAAATTAGGCCTGTCACTGTAGTTTGGTCCAAGTAACCTCTGTAAGTCAGCTACAGTTCGTGGGCATGAAATGTCTCCTAAAATGTCAGTTGACGTTCAAATGAATCATTGATGGCCTGGATTTAAAATGACTGTGATAACACCTGGAAGATCCAATAGAGCAAATACTTCATTTATGCTTTGTGTGAGAGTTGCAAGCGGGCCCAACAGGCCGAACAGGGTATGGCTCCACCAGCTGGCGGAGAAGCAGCCCAAGGCAATGCAAAGGCAGATCACTGTGGTTTCACAGTGGGGTTGCAGTGAAATGGTCTTCTTATTTTTAATTAAACAAAAGCAAAGAACAACATTAACTATATCCCAAGGTTAAGCATAGTCATGTATGGCTGTGAGAGCTGGACCATAAGGAAAGCGGAGCGCCGAAGAATAGATGCTTTTGAATTATGGGGTTGGAGAAGACTCTTGAGAGTCCTCTGGACTGCAATGGAATCAAATCGGGCAATCCTACAGGGAGTCAAGCCTGATTGCTCCCTGGAAGGACAAACCCTGAAGCTCAAATACTTTGGCTACCTCATGAGAAGAGAGGACTCTTTAGAAAAGACCCTCATGCTGGGAAAGATGGAAGGCAAAAGGAGAAGGGAGCGGCAGAGGATGAGATGGTTAGATAGTGTCACCGAAGCAATGAGCATGAATTTGGGCGAACTCCGGAAGACAGAAAGGCCTGTCGTGCTGTGGTCCATGGGGTCGCGAAGAGTCGGACATGACTTAGTGACTGAACAACAACAACAAAGGTAAAGCAGTTGGCATGCGACCATCTGGCTTTTCCCTCCCAGTTGTTACTCTAGAGGGGAAAAAGCGTGTTGGTGGATGAACACACAAATGGTTGTGGGATTTCGCAGCATGCCATTTTGTGATGGAAGGATGCGGCTTTGACATAGGGATATGTGTATATGAAGTGCCTTAAGGGATTCTCTAGCAAAATTTGCTATGTGAGCTGTTGCACTATGTGTTTGGCAGTAACAAAGCAAATAAAGTTAGGGAATTTCTGAGATCAAGCATTTTCCTTCAGTCTTTTCAGTCTTGCTTTTAAATCCATCCTGTAACATGGAATCCACTTTAACTGTATGGACCAGCTTTAAAGTGCAATCCTATGCAAGTTTACTCAGAAATAAGTTTTCATGAATTTTCAGCCTTAAATCCTCTCTTGGTTCTTCTCCTGCTCATTCTCACCTTTCTTCTCCTGCTTCAACCTTTTTTCCTCCATTTAAACAAAATCAGAAAGATGCTGCTAGTGTAACTCAGTGTGAGACTGTCTTGTGGATCCTCACCCATCAATTGAAGACGAATATGTAGAAACAAACTCACCTCACATTCCAGACAGTTCCTTCTCTTGGGATGACTTCTTGGAGTGCAAGTTCAGCAACTGACCTCAGCCAGTACAATAAATCATGTCAATGACTTTAATTTTCAGCAAGGGAAAATGGGAAGACCAGCTTCACCTAATTCATGGTCACTGAAGAGAGTTCACATAGATCAGGGGTGCAGAACTCCATTTTACGGCTAAGCTGTAAGCCTGCATATACACATTTCCCAGTTGGATAATATTTGACCATTGTTGGATAATATTTGACCATTGTCAGAGAGTAAATGAGATGTATAACTGTCATAATTCATTACAGCCTGTCAGTGAATCAGATAATTAGTCAATTCTGCCTATGCCTTTCTAGCTGGTACAATGTTTGGGCTAGACTCACGTTGGTGGCATGTGACTTCAAATGCCAAATGTTGCTTTTTTCTCCTGCATTTTAATATAAATTATAACTCCAATATTGAATATCTCCAATAGTCACAGCAAAGACCTTCTCTTCACCACTGAAATTGCTGGCTGTGTTCTCCATTTCAAAATACTTGTGCTTCTGTTTGACTTTCAGAACTTGTGTGGGCGACTGCATTGGCACAGCATGTCCGGTGTGTCATATGCCTGCCATGGTGCAAGATGTGAAAGTAAACCGGCAGCTAGACAACATCATCAAACTGTATAGCAAACTACAGAATCTGCAGGGCTGGGACTTCTTGGGTAAGTGAAATGATAGCTCTCTGGTGCCTGGCTTTTTGTTTGCTTTGAAAGATAAAAAGGCACATCCCTAAAAGATAATTCCAAAAGAACATTTGGAAACTACAATGGAATATCAAGTAATATCAAGTAACTAATATCAAATATTAGTTCTTTTTTCCCCACATCTGAAAAGTTGCTTAAAGCAGACAGGTGAGACTAACTCAGCATTTATAGTTGCAGTTTACTAGCATCTGCTGAATTTAGGGGAGTCACCTTTTGCAGGTGTATGCAGGCCTGTCACTTGAGAACATGTTTAAAAATAACACTGGTTTTCTATATTCATACACATACCTAAGATTCTGAAGGTCAGTTTGCCCATTATGTATTCAGAGGATGGGTCTATGTCCTGAAATCACTCCCCTGTCTGCATGGCCATGAAAGCCCAGTGCTTGGGGAAGACGTGTGCACGCCTTGCTTTCTATCGACCTTTAATATTGTGTACTTGGCAAGGTGCATACTAGTGTGCAGGTAATTGGGAGTATTACACATGAGTCTCAGTCGCAGAATCATTCTCCCAGATGAAGATACAGGTCTGGAGACCTTTAAAAGTATAATAGAAGAATTGGCCCCAGAAATAAGATTTGTCCATAGATAGCGCTCTGTTCAGTTTGGGATCAAATACAAGTCCCTCAAGCATTTTTCGTTCTAGAGTGTGTTTCTTTACTTTGCTTCTGTAGTGTGAGTAGAGTAGAGTCAAAGAGGCTCTATGGGCATGGAGGCTTCCTTCTCTAAATGGAAGTCTTGGCCTAATGAGGAGAATAAAAAAGAACACAAACTCTGGCAAGCTAAATGCAAAAAAGACAATACAGGAGGCAAGAAAGATGTTGAAGACACATGGCCAGCAATGATAATAAAAGCCTTTCAAATATGAAAGGAGCAGGAAACCTGCTAGAGAAGCAATTTTCCCACCAGGGGTGGTGGTGAGAGGAGGGGGGGCGGTTAAAAGGGAACCAGGAGATTGCAGAGAACTTAAACGTGTTATTTGCATCTGTCTATGGCAGAAGAGCTCAGGCAGATACCACATTCCTGAATGCCACCCACCCCAAAGGGTTACCAAAGAATTAACTCAAATAGAGTTTAAAACAGAGGACATTTCAAAACTTACTGATAAATTAAATATTTAACAAGCCATCGGACCCAGGTGGCACCCACCCAAGGTTTCATAAGGAACTCAAGGGTGAAATTGCTTACCTTCTGCAGCTTGTACCTGCAACTCGTACCTTAAAATGTCCAGTACGCCTGAGGCCTGGAAGATAGCTAATGTAACACCTAGTTTTTAAAAAGGAGGGAGCATGGACCCAAAAAACTATAAGTTGTGTTCTAGGTAAGGTGAGTTTTAGAGATAGCTGATTGCTGAGTGCCATGTTGAAAGGAGCATCAACAGGATACATGTATCTTGCTGTCTGGTGAGCCACTGGAGAAAGTGGCTGCATTGGAAAAAGCCAATGCAGAAAGCTGGACTAGATGGGCCCTGATTGTCTAGACTGATTCATCACGGCTCTTCTTATATTCTTAGCCTGTGCAATATGAGGGGGGACGGATAGACAAGAGGTGAGGATGTACAGCTTGAATATCCCTTATCCAGACTGCTTGGGATGAGAAGGTGTCTGGATTTCAGAACAATTGCTTAAATATAATGAGAAATGCTTCCTCTTGCTCTTTCCACTGTTACCCATACGGGTGCCTGCTGGCCTCTGACATTTTTCAACAATGTCTGTACAGGTACATACCACAGAGCAGAGCAAAGAACTTGCAGCCTGTGCCAGCACTGTATGGGGAAATGAGCACAAGACCTTCTAATGTTCACACTACAGAAAAAAAATCTTGGATAGAAATGTCCAGATTTTGGAATAGTCTGGATTTTGGATGTCCAGACAAGGTAATCTACCTGTATCTCTTGTGCTTGATCCATTGCTGTAGTGTGCGTTGTAGCTAATGGCTGAACGTATGGAATTGTCTCGGGGATGGTTTTTTCTAAGCTCTGCTGCTCGAGATCCTAGCTGGAGACTGACCCATGGTACGTTTTGCATGCAGAGCATGTGCTCTACCACTGAGCTATGACCCAGAACTAGGTTTACAAGCACCTTTGCTTGAGAGGGGAAAAAATGACACTCTTGTTTTTAAAGAACAGCTCTTCTATGGTGCCTCTGGAGTGATTCTGACATGATTTAAAAATAGTTGCACACCTTGCTCTGTGAACCAGCAAATCATAAGCACTTTTCATAACTTGTTTAGAGATTGACCTGTGTTGAAAGTACAATTCAAAGCCAAAGATTCCATTTGGATCTTTCCTTTGTCTCATCGGAGTTGTGTGCTTGATCCTTGCATTGGGTTCTTCCTCATGCAAAATAAAATGTTGCTAAATTTTAGGTGCCTTTTGGTGAGGTTTGTCTGCAAACATGCAGATAGAAATGTTAAAAATCCCAACTGAATTGAAGCAAACCTCCCTCAGTCTGACCATGGTTTAGTGCATTTAAATTTGGATATTCCCTTTTTGAGATGACTATTTGGCATCTTGAAGATTAAGTCTTAGTTTTCTAACACTTGCTGTCTGTCTTCAGGTGACAATAGCAATATGTTAAGTAATTGAAAGGGCAAGTTTCATTTTAATTTGCATGTAATTAAATTCAACGTAGGGAAGATGTGTCTCCCTCCCCCCAAAAAAGAGCCAATTTTGAATCACTCTGCTGCTGCTTAACAAAGAAGGCTATATTTTTTGTCAAAATCTTTACCTTGGCTTTTGTTGACATATTAAAGACTAGGTCTTGCTAATGCAGTGAGTCATGGAAAACGTGCTACACTGTCTGCATAGGAATTGGTGCTTTTCCCCCTTATGGATTCTTCATCTGGCAGGAACAAACCAAGGTGCTGTTTGAAAAGCAATTGATTATATGCAGATCCTTGCCTTTTTAAAGAACTTCTGTAAGGCAAAATAGGCATGACATGGGGTTAGATCTCCCAACCTCTTTTTAATCACTGTTGGGGACTTGGATCTTGATCAGAGTAGTAATGCTGAGAGAAAGGGTGTTTTAGTCTACCATGTCTTGCTGTTTTTCCAATCTAAATCAGGCTCCTGAAACAGTATGCCTGCAGTAGAAAATATACAGACACATTTTGGATGCCTGACTGGTTCCTAACTGGAGTCTCTTGAGGTAGTGCGTATGTGCGTGTGTGTGCATGTGGGTTAAACACCCTTCCCTAATGCTACTTCTCTGATCATAAGCTGCTTTATAGTGGGCGTTGCAACTCCTTTTGTGCTTAAGATGCTTTGTTTCGTGCAGTCAGTTTAAACAGATTGATACTATGGGCATTAGGGCTACTTGGTCTAAGATGGAAAGGAATTGTGAAGTTCTTGAATAGAAATTCAAACAAAAGGGAAATAAGCTTCTGACAATCCCAAGAGTCATCCACACATATCCCAAGCTTGCTTCCAATTTAATCTCTTGAACTTGCAAGCAAATTCAGGACTGGAGTGAGTTAAGAGGTTATGGGAAAGTTGACCCAGGAGCTCTAAGGGCCCTTTCTAAAACCCCACTCAGTACCAATTTCTCATCTGTTATCTGTGAGCTATGTTTACCAGTTGCAGTTCTCATCTGCAAGGAGCAGCTTGGGGTTCTCTTGGATCTGTAGCTCCTCCTGGAGTCCCAGGTGGCTGCTGTGGCTAGGGGAGCCTTTGACATGTAGATCAGATTACTGTATCACGCTTTATGTGGGGCTGCCTCTGAAGATGGTCCGGAAACTGCAACTAGTACAGAACGTGGCTGCCCATGTGGTTGCTGGGATTCATTGGTTTGACCCAGTTGGGCTGCTGCTTCCGCGGCTACACTGGCTACAGGTTCATTTCCGGGCCCAGTTCAAAATGCTAGTTTTGACTTTTAAAGCCCTTTACAGCTCAGGACCAGGGTGTTTGAGGAACCCACTTCATCCATATAAACCTACCCATCCTCTCCTATCATCAGAGGAGGCTCTTTTGTCTGTGCTGCCACCAGGAGAGGTGAGGGTGGTGGCAGCTAGGAACAGGGCCTTCTCAGTGGTGGCACCTTGCATATGGAATTCCCTTTCCCTGGAATTAAGAACAGCTCCTTCCTTGCAGACCTGTCAGCAGGGCCTTAAGACTGTTTTATTTGTGAAAGCTTTTATGGACATTGTGAGCTGGTGTTTTATTGAACTGTATTTTAATATTGGGGTCCAGGGTGTTTGCTTTATTTAAATTTTTAATTATTTTAAGCTTTTTAATCATGATTTTATTGTAATTTCTTTTTACGTTTTTAATTGTTAGCTGCCTTGGGTCCCCTTCAGTGTGGGAGAAAGGCAGAATAGAAATACAATAAATCTGACTCTGCCCTTACCACTCTTTTCAAAATGGCCAAGTCCTTTCCTCCACTTTCCTTCTGCCCATGCAGGGAAAAGGTAAACAGCTCTCCTAAATTATTGCCATTATTACCTTTGCCGTCCGTGTGAGCTGCAAGGCGCTTCATTCCACTGTCTTTGACAATATCCTTTTAGAGTGAGTCTTATTATACCTGCATTTACTCTAAAGTGTATAATTATTGTAATTAAGGTGGGTAATTAGGAAGAACTTGTCGGATTGAGGGACATACAGTAGCTTGTGGCACACTGGAGATAAAGAACCCTGATTTACAGTTGCTTTCTTTCAAAATGAGCTTCCAGCTACTTTTGCTGATTTTTTTTTTATCTCGGTTCAGTGTACTTTTGAAGAGAAGCAATTGTCTGTTGTAAACTTTCCTGACAACTATGTATAGATAATTCTGCCTTATTCTTCATACTGCAGTCTTACTTTCAAGGAAGAGCTGAAATGAAAGTGATTTCCCTTTCTTGTATTAAAAAGAGCCCTGTGCAGGTGCTAAGCGCGGCCTTTTAAGGGCATGCTGGTCCAGGTGGGCAGTGCCACAATCCAAACATGATGGGGATCCCAATTTAGTTGTAATGCAAGGCCGATGATTTTGACCGCTCTCTGTTGTGGATCGCCCAGCATTTCATGTGTGTCATAAGGGTTTTCATAATGGCTCAAAACGAGTGTTTCAATAGCTAGAAATTTCTCCTAATTTTTATTCCCCCAGTGCTGAATGCTTAACATACAAACTAATCATTCTTGGGTGAAGGCGCTAATGTTGCACAGATGGTATCAAAGCACTTCCCTTTGATTTTTAATAAGGGACTAGTTTGTCAAAGAGATTTCTCAACTTCTGTTCTGAAAACCCATAATGGAGAATAATTTCAGAGGCACACAATGCGCATCATTATATTCTTTTGATAAAGATTAATGATAGTGAAACCAGATTTTCTAATTGCTGCTTTTTCCTCTATAGCTTGTTAGTGCATTACAGAAAAAATCGTGAATAAGCAGCAATAAGCAGCATTAAAGCTATAAATCTTTCTAGATCTCACATTTTTGTCTCCTCTCAAGTATTTTGAAGTTCAGGGATTGCATTAAATGTCAGCACTAGGAGAGTTGGTTCCTTCTGCAGAAAGTAATCCTGCTTCTGTTAGGCAGAGAGATGCACCATTCCATGTCAGGAAATATTTAAATTTAGGGGTCATATACAAATATAGAATTTTTCTGAGGTTCTTATTATCAAAGTCCTGTAGTATGTTAGGATTGTTGTGACTGTATTGGTTTCCTTAAGTTTATTAATTATGTAGTGCTAGAAATGCAATGCAACAAATTTAGAAACTACAGAATTTGTACTAAATGCATGCCTCATGCAGAGTCTAGTTGATACCTCAGTTTTGCGTAGGAGTTATTATCAACTACAAGGAGACACGCCATTAAACACGTGGTGCCTGGATATCCCGGGATGGGATATGTATTGTTTGAACTGCCCTTGAGCCAGCTGGAGTTTTTACACTGGAAATGGTATTTTCTTTAGGACTGAGAACCAGACAGGTTCTGGTTTACAGAGAAGAAGTGAGGTGTGAAGGTGGATGGAGGCAAGCACTATTGATAGCAGGATCTTGGGTAATGTCCAGTTTGATGTCACATGGTATCTAATACACTTCCATTGAATGGTGCTACATTCTGGAACATGCATTTACAGTCCTTCCACTACACAAGGAACTTTGCACCTAGCTCCACTTCAAAGTATCCTAGAGACACTTTGATCTGCATAATAGCACCTCTGCTTTTTAGTGATTAGTCCCTTTTGTTCACTATTAAAGCACGCAGCAAACCACATAGGAAAATGTGTGGATCATATGATCTGTGAATGACTGAAGTCATACTTCACCTGCCTGTACTTAACAAAAATAATCTTAATAAAACTTGAAGAAGGGCAGGGTTGAAAACAGTTTACCAGGTCTAGTCAAAGAGCAGTCGATTCAGTCAACTTAGAGTGAGCATCTTGAAACATGATGAACCACTGGACAATGGGGAAAGTATCTTGGGAGTTACAGCCATTTATCTTTATGGCAGCTTTAAGGGGAAAGAGGGTGCTAAATGTCTAAGAGCTCAAACTATGTTTAAGCACAAACCATGACTTCTTTTGGTTTACTGGCTGACTGCAAGCTATTCATGAATTCATAAAACATGACTATTTAACCAATTGGCACAGTATCAGATGATTAGAGCTAGTATATCCATAGCAGCTAGAAAATTCTTTAAATGTGAATGAATAAAAGCTGGAAGTCCTCTGTTCAGATTCAGTACATAGATTCTCTGTACATTTCTCTGTGTGTGCAATTGCTGATGACACAAATCTTTGCCTATTATTTGCATTCAGAAATGTAGCTGAGCTGGTGTTTCTCCAACAGCATTTTCTTTTCCCTAAGCAAGTGTTTTCCTCTGCTTCATAGATTTGAATATTTATATCAAGGTAAATATTTTGCAATTAATCTTGTCAAAGTGTAAACAGAGAAGAAAAGAGTAAATATCATCTGCAGAGTATTTCCCCCTCTCCAATCTGTTGGCAATCAAGCTTTGTAGATGCTATTGTTAGACTCAAATTAGAGCTGAAGTTTTATTTGCAAGGAAGTGCTTGCATGCAATGGAATGAGTGTCTTGTTTCCCACATTGCTTCTTGGCCTGTCTTGTTGCTTCGGGCAAATAACTTAGAAGCTGCACTTTAATGGACAAGCCTCAAGATACCACTGAGGTAATTAGAAATCTAAATTAATTGGTCATCATTGCCTGAGGCCATTTGATGCTTGGAATAGGTAATAACTTGTTGGTGCAACATAATCTTTTGGCTAGTAACCTAATTGAAGAAGAATGATATTTGTGTGGATTCTAGTGCATTAAATATCATAAGAACTTGTTAAAACTGCAGTTATGATGTATGTGCTTTATTCTTTCTCTGCACGTTTTCATTTGGACAATATGAATTTTTTTTTGTGTGTGTGTGTGTGTATCAAATTATAACTAGAATTCTAATGCATTAGAATTCTAATGATGTAGAAGTAATGTTAACTACAATTAGTCTCAGAAAACTACAATTTAAGTATTTCAGATTTTGATTTATACAGCTGTATTCCTGGAATGTTAAGCAGCTAAGATCTTCTTCAGCATTGTCTTTTTTTTTTTTTGTCATTTTCTTTACTAGTTTTGTTTAGTGACTGTGTTGAGGTGAGCCATGGGGCTTCCCTGTAGAGCTGCAAATAGTTGCTACCCCTCACAGAAGCTAACTCTCCCCATTTTGGGTCTATCTTAAATTAGTCAACAGATTATGCTCTCATTTGGAACAGTAATAGTGAATTACTCCTTCCTGTTTTGTCTACATTTCCACTTGGTTCTGGAGTTTAAACTGCTTGTAGTTATGGCACCAATGAGAATGCACTGGTTTAATGTTTCTATGCACTGGTTTAATGTTTGAGTGCTATGGAGACGTGGAAGTCTCCATAGCACTCAAAATGGCAGCTCTGTAGAATTGGACTGTGCATGGCATATGAAGCCAAGGAGGAGGGGAGTATGTGTGTGTGGATGTCTCATTCCTATAGTACCAAGCAATCATTTGGTATCGCATTTGAGTGTGCATGAAATAATTCAAACTTCTTAAAGAAGTTCAATCATTGTGCCAAACCACAGTCAAAAGATCTTGAACTATGATTTGGCAAGTGTGGTTGATTGGCAAACCAGAATAATAAACCAAAGTTGAGGAGAGGGGGAAACCCTGCATATAGAAAATGAACATGCCAGAAAAGATCTAGTCTAGCCTTTTCCTTATGTACAATGATGTTTGTTTTGTATGGAGTAGAACACCATTTGAGTCTGAAGTGGGACATCCTAGACCACCTCAGTGAGAGCTGGGCTCTAGTGTCTCTGTTCTCAAACTCCTCAGGAGCTTGAGACCTGAGGTAAGTATGTGCGTGGGAGGGGCTAAGGCAGGATTGTGCAACTGCCAGGGACGGGAGGGTTTTTCAGTTAACTGCAGTCAGTAGTGCAGGGGATGTGAGGGGCTCCCCAAGCCTCCAAACATTTTAAAATAACAAAAAATGGGTACTCCTAGTTTTTGTCACAAAACCAGAAGTGCCCATTTTTTGTTACTTTTAGATGTTTGGAGACTTGGGGAGACCTTTATAGGGCTCCCCACACACCCCTGGACTTACCAGGACTGCAGTTCTGGCTGCAGGTAAGTAAAAAAACCCCAAACCTCCTGTCCCCGGCAGCAGTGCGATCCTGGGGATCGCATTAATGCCTTCCTCCTTCCTTTGCTCTTTAAAAGGACAGGGCTTCCTGGCTGGGGCATCACAGCTCCCCAGTTTGATAAGGCCTGTCCTAGCATTTCAGAATACTCCAGAATGGAAGCAAGGGTTTAATCCTTACAACAATTTTATTTTTCTCCTCAATCACCTTTTCCTGCAGGTTCTGGTGATAACCAGTCTGCGCCAGGAGAGAAAGCACATGAAGCACGAACTAAGAAGAAGGAAATAAAGATGTGGTTCAGTCCTCGTAGTGGGAAGATGAAGTTTGCCCTTAAGAGGATGCCTGAGAAACCGGAACAGAGAGTGATGGGTGACAACAGCAAACCTCAAGTCCTGACGTCTGCGTATGATTTCCTTCCTTCCCCTCCTCATCAAGAGCCATTCAGAGACACAAAGAGCTCTCAACCAAAATGTAAAAAAAAGCCAAGGAAAAAGACTTTAAAAAACATCAACCAACAATGGGAAAGACAGAAAGATATCACTGAAGGTGACAAGAAGAGCTCAGGTGAAACCAAACAAAAAGTGGTTTCATTCTGTAGTCAGCCATTGATTATCCCCAGTCCAGACCCCAATAGCATATCAGGTCATAGATCTGTAATAGAGCCAACCCTTACACAGAGTGATGGTGACCTCAGTGTTGGTGCATTCATCAAACCCACAGAAAAAAGCAGCCATGATAGCTTGTCTGTTACATGTGGTGTTGCTGTGGAGAGCTTGTCTTCTGAAGAGTGCCTCCTCTCTGGTGGGGAAACGTCTCTGCTAAAACGTGGAAGGCAACAAACCGGCTCTCCCATTTCTTTGTCGAAACGTTCCAGAAGAAAGGGGCAGAACAGAAGTGGAGACTCGTTCAACAGTGACTTTTGTCCAAGGCAGACGTTAGAAGAGTCCTTTGGCAAAACATGTCCTAAGTCTTCTCCATCTACATCAATAGCTAGCACCTTATCAATGTTAAGAAACTCGGAAGACTTTCAAAGGGCAAATAGCCAAATACTTGACGCAGAAATGCCACCTGTGTCCAGTAATGCCTGCCAAGAAGAGGTTGTGTTGTTCTCCAAGAAATCTCCCAGTAACCGATCAGCCAAGAGAAATCATAAAGGGGAGACTTTACTCCATATTGCTTCCATTGAGGTAGGTCAGATTTTCTGTTCTAGGCAGAAAACATGAGTTCACAGAGCAACGTGAAGCTTTGAGATCAAAGGTTATAAGTAACAAGGCCTGGTTTATCTCCCAGATATTCTTGTTCGGAGCTTTCCGAGTGTGCAAAACACTTCAAGCATATTGATGGTGTCCTTACGACAACAAAAGTCAAGAAGTAATATTCACATGTTGCACTTGAGTGCCGAGGCTGAGAGAGAGTGGCTTGCCAAAGGATAGCTATAGGTAGGTTATCCCTTTTCCAGGCATCCAAACTCCAGACATTTTTGTCCAAGCCTTTTAAAAAATTTTCTATAGTGTGAATACAAGGCACACAGCACTGCTGACTGGGGCTCACATTCTGCAATGGCCGTATTAATATGGCCTTTCCCCAAACTCCCGTGGCTTACCTGCAGACCATTCACACATACCAATATGCCGTGGCACAGTGGTTGAAAAGCTTCTCTACTCTAACACTGCCATGCTAGTTCCGAGAGTGAGTGTTGGAGATAACGTGTTACAACTCCACCCTTATGAGATGTGTCAGAGCCGGAAAGGAAAAACCCAGCTGGTCACCAACAAATATGATCTGAGGGAAGAATCTCCCTGCCTCCATTTGTTGTCACCAGGTACTTTGACCCACAGCCCAATCCTAAGCTGCACTGGAGCAGGCGGGCCTGCGCTGTATCCAGCAGAGCTTGGGAGGCTCCCCTATGGGTTCCTCGGAACTGAGCCTGCAAAATAGCGGGCACATGTCCGAGGAAGCTACGCGGCCTGAATAGGGGCTGTGCAGCCTGGGGATGAGGCCTTGGATGTGGCCTAACGGCCACATCCCAAACCCACCCCGCTTCCCGAGTTTGGATGACGCAGGAGCAGCTTGGCACCCGCATACCCAAGCTGACGCTACTGGTAGTGTTGGCCTGGGAGCTCTAGCACCAACATGGGGGTGTCGGTCAGCGCCCCCACATTGGTGCTAGTGTTGTAGTGCGACGTGACAGTCCCCAGTATCCATGGTTTCAGGTCTCTACAGCATGGGTGGGTGGGTTTGGAATGGCACCCGAGCAGATATCGGAGCATGCCTGTAACTCTAGTTCATGAAGGAAGGCTAGATTGTCACATGGGGGTACACATCTATCCCTCTTAACCGGAACGGCTTAAATGAACGTGATGCACTTGGTTTCACAGTGGACACATACGTGGATTTTAGCATTACATAAGTAACTGGCTTCCTTTTCTCTCTTTAATCACAAGTTAGCAGTGATTTTTACCAGGTGTTTCTGTAACCAAACTCGTCACTTTGAATGCAAGTGGGAACTGTGCATTATTATATACAAATTCCCCATCTGAAATCACTTGTATTTAATTAGTCTTTGGGGGACAAAATTGTATTGATGAGAAAGCTTCTGCTTGGAGGGACTCGCTGTTCCTTTGGTTCATCAAAATCAGCATTTTCTTCATTAAAAGTACCATGTGCAAACTACCCTTGGATTCTTTCCATGGGGATATTTGTTAAAAAAGCTGTTGAGCTGGGTTGTTCTGAAAAACTGACTTACCGTAGCAGTTTTCTCTTAATGAGATTCCCTTTCTTTTAGATTTGCAATATGTTTTGTATATTTGAGGGAATCGAGTAACTCTGATGGGAGCGAGAAATGAGAGCAGCCATGATGTGTTACAATATTCAGTTTTTTGTTCAAATTCATGTTAAACTGGGTGATAAATTTCATCTTGTAAGTCAGTAGCAAAATGGATTGTTTGCTTTAGTTTCTTTCTCTTCTTGTGTGACCTTAAATAGAGATTTTATATTTCCCATGTTCCCTCCCTCCCCAAAAAAGTATCAGGCGCCTTCCTGAACAGACCTAGACAGGGACCATGTCTCATTCACAGTCCTCTAAACTATACTGTGGAGAAAAAATCTAGACTGCCCACTAAATGCTGAATGATAAACCTGTACTACACATGAGCCATTGGGACATGAAGAGTCATGGAGGCTAGAGTGAGTGTATCAATCTTAAACCATGTCTTGGTATAGCTGAGTTATTTTTTTGTAATAAAACATGCAGATTATTTTATAAATATGCAACTGATGTGCCTCCTGCTTGTTTCAGTTTTGTTTGGAACAAGAAAATGGAAGAAGCTATTCCTAGATCCAAAGGCCATTTTCCACCAGTTAGCTCAGGAATAGTGTTGGATGCTTTGTTTGGATGCTGTTTGCTAGGGACACATCCTGAACTCCTTAAACATTGTGCTGCTTTTCCATTCCTGATCCATTCCTGATTTTCACATTCCTGATCCATTCCTGTCCTGATTTTGTCTGAATTCTGTATCTTCCCAAAGCATGCAAATACCCTGCTCTACACCTGATTTATCTACAAGCGGATTAGGGGTGAAGGAAACAAAGCTTACAGCCTGAATTGTGTGTGGTGTTCTCCCCATGCCAAGGAAGGCTGTGTGAAACTAAGGCTGCAATCCTATACATGCTTATCTGGGATTAAGTCTCATTAAAATCAGTAGGATTTACTTCTGGGTAGGCATGCATAGGATTGCACTATAAGAGACCAGGAAGAAATCTCAGCTTGCTCAGTAATATTTGTATAGATACCTAGAGAAGATAGAAGTCGGATGAACTTTCAGATGCACATCTCTGAAAAATAGATCTGTGTTACTCTTTTGACCTTATGACTTCAGATTGCAGGTGCATAGCCATATCTTGTGAAGCAATGCAGAAAAAGGCAGTTTTCAAACTATATTTTTAGCTGCTGTCCAGCAATTCAAGGTCTGGTGGGTCTTTCTTCATTCTTTCCCTCCTTGTCTATAGATCTTTCTCTTCCTTAGTTGAATTAATTTTCTAAATTGCAAGCAAACTTCTCTATTGCTGCTGAAAAGCGTTGCTGTTGGAGTAAGACTAAGCCTTAACTGTCTTCAGAGAGGCGCTCTTTATGTTCCTGATCTGTCTGTACTCCTTTTGATTGGAAAGAGGTAAGCAAGGATTCCAGCAAAGACTAATAAAATGGGGAACTTATGAGAGTGCACAATTCCGGTGATTCAGTCACTCTTCCCATGGGTAATTCTGCTAAATGGTTATCCTGCACTTAGGGGAGGCCAATGGTCCACTGCTCTTGTCACAAACACCCCTCTCACATAACCCCCAAGCCCCTGGACATAATGTGAGGGAGTATGACAGTACTCTCTGGCTGTGCCACCTTGGTGCTGACGTAACTCCAGTACAGGTGGACCCACATTATCCATGGATTTGAAAATCTGTGGATTCCAATCCCCCCACACCTTGATCTTCTGAACCCGACCAGAGCTGAGCTGGTTGCCCAGAGCTTCACGCCCAGAGGATTTTCTGAGGTCTGCAGATACCGTACACGACTGCCCATGGCCTCTGGGGGCCTCAGAATGCCTTATAGGACCTTAATGTCCCTTGAAATTCCTGCAAAAACCAGAAGTGATTTTTTTTTTGCCTAAACGGCCATTCAGACATTTGCAGAGGCCATGGGCAGTCACGTGTGGGTCTGTGGGCCTCAGAAAACCCCTTGGACCTCCAGTCAGGTTCAGAAGGTTAAAGTGGGTGATGGGTGGGAATCCACAGATTTTCAGATCCATGGATAATGCGGGTTCACCTGTGCTGGAGTTATGTCAGCACCAAGGGGGCAGAGCCAGAGAGTACTGTACTGTCATTATCCTCCAAATTATGTCCGGGGGGGGGGGATTATGTGAGAGGGGTGTTTGTGATGAATGGACCATCGGGTTTCAGTACCCACGGAATTCTGTGTCTGTATTCCAAGAATGGAACCCCACAGATACTGAGGGCCCACTGTAGTCATGAGTGCGGTTCTGTGTTTGCATCTGACCAAGGACATTGACTCAGTAAGGTTCCCTTCTTATGAAAGTTGAATCTGTGGCTGGTATTATAGTGTGTAATACATGGGGAAAGGCAGGATAGGTTTCCTCTGTAGGTATGAGTGCTTTGGAAATTACTGGTCAGAGTTTCTAGGAATTGTCATCCATTGAACAAAGCTAGGTGCCGTGTGTCAAAATTAATGGAGCTGGTCTTTAAGGTGAAACTTCATGGGAAAAAAATCCAGGGCCACTTTGGATCAAACCAGCAAAAGCATTTTTCTTTCCCAGTGATTTTTCCATTAGTTTTCTGAATTTCGTAATCCATTCATGTTTGACAATTTGTCAGTGTAATGGAAACGGTTTTGTGAAAGGGTAGATGAGAATTACACTTTATTCCTCTGGGACTTCATTAATTATCAAATAAATCCATATTATTTTCATTAACTTGTAGGGCTTAATACACCAAACTTAATGAAAGTTAAATGAGTTGTACGTTTTGGACTCTTAAAAGAGAGGATTAACAACATTAAGCATTTAAAATTAAGTATGTTGTGTTGTTCCAGATCAATCTAAACTGGAATTGCAGGAAGGTCTTTCCCATTTTACTATTTGACACTCATAATAAACACCCTAAAAGCACATTGGTTCTGGGAAAGAATTCTAGAGTTAGATGAGTTTGCTACTGAACTGCTTTAATAAATTGAAACAAATGTAGCTATTTGCCTAGTTAACTGGAATTCAAGTTTTTTTTATTACCCACTATGCTCATTAAAGGTAAAATAAAAGTAGCTGAAAACAA
>JAJKFI010000015.1:19061771-19097605 GCA_029204185.1 Lerista edwardsae | reverse complement strand
CGACTACCCTATGAGGTAGCAGCCTGAGGAAGGAGATAGGGGGCAAGACAGTAAAAATTGGCTGTGCAGGATTATTTCAAAAACTCCATTTTGCTAAGGTAGTACCATTGTTTGGTTGGATCCATGTCCTCTCGCACAATCTTTGAAAGGTTGCTTTGACAACCTCCCCCCTCCCAAAAAAATGAGACTGTAGTTTGAGACTGTAGTCTAAAAGAAAGCAGCCTTATCCCCACTGGTGCGTTCATACCTTGCGATAAGATTTGAATGAGAAGCTTCACTTTTATGGCCCAGTACTATCCCCAACTATATAACAGTGGGGCAATGTAATACATTGGCCCACACTGATGTGCAGAATGCGCTGCTGGCCACCACTTTTGAGCCGCTATAACAAAGTGGTGGCAGCATCAGTGGCCCCCTGCAGTAACCAGTGACCTGCTCTGATGTAGGCAAGCCATTGGGGTGTGTGTGTGTAAGTGCTGGGTGGGAAGAGGATCAGAGTTATCAGGAGGTATGTCGGGGCACTTATTGGTGCAACAGTGCTGCCCACATACTATGCCCCTCTGCTTGGCTTTTCCACACTTTCTTGGAAGGTCCAAGTAGAAGGTGACTAGGAGCTCACCTGGAACAAAAGGGAACAAAAGTTCCCTTATCCCAAGGTGACTTCTTAATTGCCTCTCCCACCATCGGATGCAGCATGCACCTCCATGATGCGGTTGCATCAGCACTGGTGGCAGGGGATGAGATTGTACTGCTAGTCATTGCATTACACTGCTAACTTTATAACTTGGAAAAAAAATAAACATACTATTTTTAAAAGCCTTTCACTAGTAAATCATGGGTGGAAAAATCCCAATTTTTTCTCCTTATATCTTGCTACCTCCATGATGTATGAAGAATTTGGACTTGGGAGTTGGGGGAAGAAATGGTAGCTATGCCAGAATGTCAGCCTATTTAAGGAAAACTCCTTTGAACATACAATTGTTTTCCTGTGTTTTGGTTTCCCACTCCATGTTTCAGTTTATCCTGCAAATATTTTGTTCCATTATCGCAGGATGAAAATGAAATGATTTGGTGGAAATAACTGCCAGTAAGATAAGCTATGCCGGCATCTTAGTGCAGCGAGTCACTGAAATATTAAACAAACGCTGTGTGATCTTGTCTCCTTCCCCTATATTTGAATCAAACCATCCAGCTCATTGCATGATGTGTGCAAACAATTTTGTCGACTTTTGGATTAGTTAGGGAAAAATACGTAGAGACGGTTAGGTTGAGGAGATACACGCTCAGTAAAATGATAATTTAACAGTGGGTTGTAAGTCTGTGCTAGCCTGTCCGGTTCAAACTCTGAATTATTGGAACTGTCAAATGTGTTTAATCGAGTGATGGGGATGTGTGTGATATACAAAAATAGCTGAAATGGTGTTTTAGACGAAGGCATTTACAACCAAAGCACAGTGAGATGCTTTGAAGAGTTCTTCTCTGAATTCTCTCATGTTGATATCAAATTCATTATTTGCAGCCTCCTCATCTCAAGCGAGTTTCATTTCACGTATTATATGTTTCATTTCCTGTGTGAGGGTGACCTGTGGTGTGCCTGTCGGGGGAGGGGGGGTCCAGGGGGTCAAATGGACCAGGGTGGCAGCATGGAAAGAGCAGCATTCTGAGTTCTCCCTGCAGCAGCAGCAGCAGCCCCTCCCCCCCCGCTAGCTCACCCACCCCATTTTTAAATGCAAGCGAAGCCGGTACCCTGCTTGGCTCGCATTTGAATGGCCAGCGGAGCCTCTCCAGCCACCTGCCCCCTTCACTGCAAGCAAGGCTGCCACCCAACTTCGCTCGCTTTTGAAGGATGGGGGGCGCGAGTGGGGCCAGCCGCCCGCTCTTTAGATGCGAGTGAAGCTGGGTGATGACTTTGCTCGTGGGGGAGTGGGTGGGGGCTGGAGAGGCTCTGCTCGCCCACTTGTTCTTTAAGTGTGAGCAACACCAGGTGACAGCTTCCTTTGCATTTAAAAATGGGGCAGGTGAGCACGGCCTCGCCAGCCAGCTGCACACCCAGCCCTTAAGTGCGAGCGAAGCAGGCCCAGGCTTTGCTTGTGGGGGCAGGCGAGCAGAGCCACAGCCACTCCAGTCAGTCAGTCGCTCACTCACTTGAAATAGAGGCGCCTCCTGTGCTTGCAATTGAGTAAACAAATTGGGGGGACGGAGCATGGGGTAGGCTAACTTTCCCTTATGTGGCTAGAGGCGGGTGGTGCACCTTTTTCCCATAGCAATAGTGGACCAGCTTTAAAGAAGCAGCAGTGGGAGAGAAGCAACAATGGAGAAAGCAGATTCCATTGCTTAGCCCACGGGTTCCCAAGCATTCTCTTTTCATGGTGCCATTAGACCAATTGTAATGTGTTCATGGTGCCTGTTGTTTCCCTTCCAATATCCTGCGGTACCCCTTTGAGAATAGTTGTGGCACACAGTTTGGGAACCATTTGCTTAGGCAATTGCTTTGCTTTCTTCTCCTTTGTAGAATAAACATTGTCCTCCTGCCTTAAAAGAATGCTGCCATGTGATCCTGGGAGCACAGTGATGTAAGCAAGCTGGGAACGATCCCTACATGCTCTGCATTTCCTGCTTTCTTTCCAAGTGGTGAACATAGTTGACCCCCCCCTCCCAAGAGATGGTCCATACATTTATGTACAGTTGCAATTATGCAAGTCGATGCTTACGTAAATTGGAGAGGATCTGTAATAGTGTACGTTCTATACTGGGATGGCCACCCTTTTTGGTATAAGGCCAAGTTTGAAGTATAGGATGGTGCCACTCCACTATGCAGTACAACTACTTGTTCAAACAGCAAGAGAGTGAGTTGTGCAGATTAAGAGCCCAATCCTAAACTGGAGTTAGGCTGGCATAAACTAAGCCAACAAAGTTTGGCCAGCACACGGGCCACCCTAAAGTGTTTTTGGACTAATAGAGTCAGGGAGGATGTCACACAGCTCTCTGCTGGCCTCTCTAACTCTGAGAGTGGTCCAAACATAATTTACGGTGTCCCTTGTGCTGGCCAAACTTTGCTGGCTTAGTTTATGCCGGCCAAACTCAGTTTAGGATTGCGCCCTAAATTGCGTAATGCCCCATAGTGGGAAGACTGAAGTAATTCTATAAGGTCTGTAGTTCTTGGGGTGTATGCGCTGGGGAGGTAACAGGAATCAAATTTACTTTGTAAGTCTTTATTCCTCAGTATTGTCTGCAGCAGGGGTTCTAGCATTTTTTTCTCATTTGGGTCGCGTGTTCTTGAGGACTTAAAGATTGTAGTGTGCTTTCTACTCCTTTAGGGGAATCTTTCCACTGTTGAATATTTACTGAAAAATGGAGCAGACCCAAATGTGAAGGACTATGCTGGTTGGACACCATTAGTAAGTAGTATATTTTAAAAAACCTGCTTTTGTCCTTTAATGTGTCCCCCCCTTTCTGTCATACTTTAAATGGGAACATTGCCTGTACCATATCCGGAATAGCTTCTGGAAAAGTGGAATATACCTCTTTTAAGTACTAAATATCTTATAAAATGCCTGTGAAGAAGGTTCTGGAACTTGTTTGTTTGGCATTTCATAAAGCCAACAGTTTAAGATGTGAAGGTATGCAGGTTGATAATGTGGTTTCCATACTGGTCCCAGAATTATGGTATGGAGAATATATTTTTTTAATTGGGTAGAGCATTCTACCCAGTATTCAAACTTTTTAGACCGGGACCCACTTTTTAGAATGGCACTCCTGTCGGGACCTACCAGAAGTGATGTCATTAATCTGAAAGTGATGTTGCGGCAGGAAGGTGACATCATCAAGCAGGAAGTGCTGTCATTGTAACATAATAAAATGACTCTCCTGAAATGCAAATTGGCATTTTTGGACTGAAGCAATTGTACATTCATGAAACATCCCTGACAGAAAGCAAGATTAGGACAAAATATGATGTAAAAGCACTGAATTAAAAACTTTTTTTTTAAAGAACGCACTTGAAAATTCAAACTGTTAACATTCAAAAAGGAATACAACAAGAATAAGGTCTGCAGTTTACGAGATGGCTGCTTCCCAGCTTTTTGCGACCCACCAAGTAGGACCCGACCCACAGTTTGAATAGCACTGGAGTAGAGGATGCATGCCTGATGAAGTCAGTAAATCACGCAGTATACACTGGCACACATCCATTAACTTTAAAATCCAGGCAGTCATGTCACCATCAGTGACCATGACCATCAGCTAATCACAGCACTGTGATTAGTCTTCACCATGTTCCAAACCAAATTTACCTTCTATCGTGTTAATAGTTTCCATGTCTTTGCCATATTGAGGCATGTGGCATGGAATCAACCCACAGTTTGACATTACACGCCTAAGGGTGCAATCCAAGGGCGCCACAGGGCCAATGCAAGATGCTTATATCAGCCCTGTGGTGTCGCGTGGGTAGGTCGCCCCTGCACTGGCTGAGGGCTTTTCTGGGCAGGGAGAAAGCAGGAGGGGGTGGCCTGGGGAGGAGAGAGGTCATGCCAGTAGGCAGTGCGACCCGAGGAGGGCGGAGCTGCATCCAAACTTCTGTCCCTGGGCAGTGCGGCCCCAGTTTGGGCTGCTGCAGCCTGCTTGGACCTGAATGAGCACTTCTCCTACATGAGCGTAAACACGTAGTGAACGTGCTTTACAGCACATTTGTGACAGTTTCACTGTTGGTAAGATGCACCGCTGGCAATATGGGCCTTCTAGATCAGACCCTTAATCATTATACACTTAAATATATACAACAGAGTCTTGTGACACCTAAAGGTAGGTTTGTTGTGACATAAACTTTCACATACTAGAGTCAGTTTAGTTCACAACCCTAGATTCCATTAGCCTTTAAGATACCTCAAGACTCTTTGCTATGTTTGCAACAGACTAATAGGACTACACTCAGTAGTGTCATTCACAAACGAGCTGCCGGAACGCAAGGCGGGACTTACCGCTTGATTGACAGGCAGTCCGTGACGCATCGCCGCCTGCCTGCCCGCCGCAGGGGCTCCCTCCGGGTGGCACGCCCCTCCACAGCTCGCCTAGGCACCCAGCGCGCCCCCCAGAAAAGCGGGCACCCCCTCCGAAGCCAGGGGTGCCCGCACAGTGGTCAGGCAGGCAGCGACGCATCACGGACGGGCTGCCAATCCCGCCTCGCGTTCCGGCAGCTCGTTTGTGAATGACACTACTGACTACACTCCTGGAATATAAACATCTAGTCCATTAAATGTCACAGAGATGGATAGCAGTAGGACCACCAAAGAGTTTAAATATTTCATTCCTCCAGTATCTTTTATATGTCCCACCCTCAGGAGATTAGGAGGCTTTGTACTGAATTGTCAGTTGCCTCCTTATGAATGTTTCTGTAGCTTGTGAGATGTTTCTTCTGCTATAGTCTTTCTAACATATCATAGTCTGAGGTGGCCCTACAAAGTGCTTAGTCGCTGAAAGTCATAATGGCATAGGCTGTAGTCATGTTTTCAGATTTTCATGTGTTCCTAGAAGCAATTCAAAACTGAGAATGCTAGAATTTTTGCAAATATCCTGGTTACCTGGCGCAAATGTTGTTTAGCAAACATAGCTGATGGCTGTGCTAATTAAAGTACTTAGTATTGCATTTTTCAGTTCAGCGGAAATGGAATTTGGAAGTAGTCTGCCTTCATCATTGCTAGCCATGAAAATCCTTTTACAATGGATGTTGTATTAAAATGACTTCACTTTTTACTGTCGGAGGGCCTTCATTTGCTTTTCCCACTACTAATAACAAAGAGCTCCAGAACTGATTGGCTTTCCTGACAACCTACAGTAATCGTGGCTGAAAAGCAGGATATAAATGTAACAAATTAAGGTTCTGATTCCTGTTTCCCTTTCTTGTGCATTGTCTTGGAGACTGACTCACTTTTTAGTTGTGCAGACATGAATAACAATAATTTTTGTTCAATTCAACCTCTAGCATGAAGCTTGTAGTCACGGACATAAGGAGGTGGTGGAGATGCTGCTGCAGCATGGGGCACTGCTGAACGCAACTGGGTATCAGAATGATTTGCCACTTCATGATGCTGTCAAGAACGGACATACAAGCATTGTTGAATTATTGCTCTTACGTGGAGCTTCTCGAGATGCCGTGTGAGTATATGTTCTATTTTTGTTTCCGAACAAATGGCTACAGATATACTGTTGCATCCTTTAAACACATCACTGAGGTAGCGTTAAATTGAGGCCTAGTTCTCAGTGAAGCAATGAACCTGCGTCAGGGCCATACCATGTTTGACTCTGTGGCAGGAGTTGTAGGATGTTAGAATCCCCTACTCATAAGAAGATGGTTACACATAGACCACTAGGGTGTTGTGGAGAAGACTGAGCTGGAACACTGCTTCCTGACATTATTTTGAGTGGAGGGAATTATTTTGCACTGAGAACCATTCTGTCATGTTGAACCCTTGCCTGCAGTCTATGGTCCAGTCACAGATTTAACAGCTCAAGGAGAACTAGGCCTGAGGAAAAAGTTGCTTGCCTCTTGGCTTCCCAGCAAGCTTCATGCAGAATGGGAACCTGAGCCCACATCTCTCGAATCCAAGCGAAGAACCCACATGGCTACACAATGCTGTGTCTCTACTGAATGAAGCAAAGGTTATAGGTGTATTCTAGATATCTCTGGGTTTTATTATTGCTTCTTATCTGCCATCACTGAGCAGCAACCAAGGAGAGTGGGTTCTGGTTCATGCACTGCAGGTGCTGCACATTGCCAAAAGGCTGATTTGGTCTACACAGAAACCAGTCAATGCTGTTTGTCCTCCATGTGCTTTGAGTACCGGTACCATGATTATTGGGCTGCGCACAGCAATCTGGTGAGCTCGTATAATGTGCTTGTTAGAGTGTTTGAGTGTTTGATGCTTGGGGTGATCCAGATTCAAATTCCCGTAGAACTCACTGGGTTACCTTGGGTCAGTCACTTCCCTGCCTAACCTGTCTGTAACATGTGGACAATTTGATGGCAGCTGGTGATGATGTCATCTGATGGTGGGCGATTATGACAATCAGCTGCCTAAGAGACCAGGCCCTTAAATATTTTTCCAGTGTAATAGTATGGGATCCAGAGTTAGTTACATGTACCCAAGGCCTCTTTTGGCTTTTATTCTTTGAACAAAAGCTCTCGGTTTCTCACATAAATCAGCTTTGGAACAAAGTGACCTTTCAGAGCACTTCGCAATCTAGTATCATCTGTATGTCAGTCTGCCAATCACAAAGATTACATATATGTGCCCATTGCTATTTCTTAGATTGAGACCCTTTTGGGACAGTGAATTCTTCCCTCAGCATTGACTATTCAAGTCTTCAAATTTTTTGCTGGAAAATGGTATATAAATACTCCTAACGACGATGAGATAGCAGCTCTTTGGATTCAAATCAATCTATCACACATGTAATCTCTCTGACACATGTGTGTGTATGTATGTACATATATACTATACGTACATTAAACAAGTACACCTCCACTTTTTCCTGAACAAAGTTGGTTTTGTGGGGGGGGAAAACAAATCATCTGTTTGAACACTGAGATGAAAAGAACGAATGAGAAAACTGTTTCTTTTGGAAGAAAAGTCAATAGGGTCAGTTTTTGAAGGCCAAATATTATATGTTTCTCTGGAAACCTGAGGGATTTAGTGGTTCCAGTGCTACTTTTTTTTAACCTATTCTCCAACTAGCAAAAATGCAAAGTTACAAATAGAAATATTATGTGGACCAGTGGACATATTAATTGCCCTGTTGGCCTAGTTAATTTTTTTGAAAGTTAATCTCTTGCACATAACTAATTTATATTTTATAGCTATTTTTTCAGTGTTCGCTCCTTCGAATTTCCTGTCTGTCTTGCTTCACAGCCAACCAAGTGACGTGAAAAATTAGCTCTCTGCATTTGCAATATCAGTTGTTCAGAAAGGCTTTCACTCAGATGGACTCTCCTGCCAGTTTTTTCCATGCACAATAAGCTTAACATTTAGTAAAAGCTGTCTTTCTTTTTTTTTAAGCAAAGAACAATGGGCTTCATCCAGTGCAAGTTTGAATCTGAACTAGCCAGGCTATTGGGAACATTTGTTTAGGGTCAGATAGTGCCTTTAGCAATATATCTGAGGGAATTATCTCTCTTCATTGCCATAGAGATTTTGCCCCAAATGTTTCCTGCCTGGTAGATATTTATTAATCGTGGTGATGGCGCTTTCAAGTGATGAGTTTATCTCATCTGATCGTGATTTTTTAAAAAATGTACGTGATGCTGATGAGAAATTTAGATTTCTATGAATTCTTGATTTTTTACTACAATAGATATTTGTATATTCGTTGAGAAATTCAGCTCTTTAAATTGATCCTAAAAACCTGGGTCAACTTATGCATGAGTGTATAACGTAAATCCGACCACAAACTTGCTCTCTGAATTTAAAGAAACAAAAAAGGGAGGCGAGAGCATGCCATTCACAAGCACCCACCTGCATTTTCTGAGCTGCACAGACCGGATTTACAGCAACAGAAGCTTGGTTAAATTGAAGGGAGGGAATAAGACTGTATGGAATGGAACTTCCAGTGGCATAGCCCTTCTGGCATTGCCACACAAAGCCAATAACCTTCCACAAACTTGACTTATCCATGTGTCATCGGAAATCTTTGGATTTCTGTCTCAAAACGTGCCCTCAACTTATCTATAAGATCGACATATACTTGAGTGCATTGAGTATTTTTCCTTTTTTCCCTCAAATAAAAACCAAATGTCTAACCCCTCATGTTCATGAGCTTTTGTTTGGTCCATATGTTGAATTACCTGTTCAAGTGAATACCTGAATACCTGTTCATGTGGTGAGCTGCTTCTGTGAAGATCCTTCCATGTCATTCAGGCCTATTTTAGCCAGGTAGTACAATTCCAGGAAAATTGGAAGTGCAATGAAATCTCCATTCATACTTAATGCTGTTTTCCTTTTGTGTTTTAAGGTCATTTAAACATCTAAATAGATCTCTGCCTATAAATTGCAGAACTTCCCAGTGTTTGCTAAGGGGGGTGTAGTTTGTTTTTCTATAATAAAATTAATGCCCTGTGCCAGTAAATTTGCTTTTTGTTGCTTTTTATAGCTCCTCAAGTTGCCACTGCAATGCACAGACATTTGTATTCATATTTAAGCATTTATATTATGCTTTTATATTTATCCTATATACCTTGCATAATCATTTTGTTGACTCTCAATCATAAAATGTTAAAAATGCAACAGTTATGTCTGACCTGTAATGAAAAAGAATTTTAGAACTTCTGCATTAAAAGGCTGTTTCTACCAATGTCAGAACACAGTTTTAAAAGGTATATGTAAGCTTCATGCCATCTGCTGTGATGTTAAGCCAGTGGCTTTTAATGCATAAGGTAATATTTGCTTTCTCTTCTGGGTCTGATGTTTGAAGTGTATCATGGCAGTTGGCTTTTAATATAGCCCTAAATTAAACAGAGACCAAATGCTTGCCCTAAGATACGTGATAAAATTAAGGCAATGCAACAGTTTTTAATGGTTGGAAATTCCCAGGGGCGAGGTGGGGTTTAAGCATTTCTCTTTTTATCAGAAGGGTTTATAATACCGGCTCCTAGCATATGGATGTCACTGGAGGCTGGCAATGCTATGAAACAAGATGTGAGCCCAAACCCTAGGTGAAGCTATTAAACAGCAACAAAAATTCACAGGCTGCTGCTCCTGTTAAAGAGCAAAGGGAGAACCCTGAAGCAAGACCCCTGGCAGCTGAGCTCGAGCAAATGGCAATATGGACTCAAAATGTTGCCTCCTTTCATTCCTTGCAAAGAATCGACCTGCCTTTCTGGTACTCAGCCACGTGCTAGCATGTCCCCTAGGCAAGGAGCTTGTATTGCATGTAGAAGTGAGCTTAATTTGAACTAGAAATGTTTTCTTGCTCCTGCTACAAAACGTGCAGTTTATGCATCGCAAAACCTAAATCTTCACATTAAAAGTTTTGATTTAGTGTGTGAGATGAACGTGCGCACCCTAGATCGTTGGCAATGACTGTGACTTAGTTATAAGCTTGTGTACCGCCTCCTGCTTTTTATGCAAGAGGAGGTGCCTCTTTTTATGCCGAATGCAGCTGCTTGCTGTTCTGAATCCATCTGTCCTAAATTTAGTGTTTGAATTGGGGTTTCATTCAATTTTCCTGGAAATTGCATATTAAGGGGATAGAAAATCTACAGCGCAATGGTATCCAGGTAGTTGGGAGTCCAGTCACACCCGTTGTTTGTTTAAAACCCAGCTGTCCTTGTTTTACTAGTAATATATTCGGTCAGAGACCCATGGATTATGCTGCAACAGAAACTATGAAGTTGCTTCTAATGCTACCGGTGAAGAAGGAAACCTCTCCAGTTATTCCGTGCATAAAAGTAAGTGCTTTTTGTAAAAAATGAAAAAAATAAAAGGTTTTATCAGATAAATTTGAGTGACATTCAGCGACTTAAACCTGGCTTTGCTGATTGTAGTGAATGTATCTTATGCTCCTCTAATATTTGAGTTGCTGCTTTTTGAAACCACCTAAGGCAATGGGCAACGCAATCCCAGCATCAGTGCTAGTGCTGCCAGGCCAATGCCACGAGTAGCGTTGGCCTGAGAGCGCCGACAGCAAGCCTCCCTTGCGCTAATCAAAGCGAAGGGTTGGCGCGAGGGAGCCAACGGGAGGGGACAGGGATTGGTGGCATGAGGGAGATTGTGGGTGGGGCGAGGTGGGCTCCAGATTCGGCCATAAGGCAGAATCCTAAGCCCGTCCCAGAGGCCGTGCAGCCCCGATTTGCACCACGCGGTCTCCTTGGATCTGTGCCTGCTGTTCAGCAGGCGCAGATTTGAGGAGCGCAAAGGGGAGGCTGGAGCCTCCCTACAGTAAGAGAGCAAATGTTCCAACCTCCCCAACCCAGTATTGGATTTGGCGCTGGCCCATCAGCCTCGCCAGTCCGACGTTGGTTGGATTGCACCCTTAAAAACTATATAACCAGTATATTATCAAACACTGAAATACAGACTGGACAAAATCCCACTTACAGTGTAATCCTCTGGTAGTGTAACCCTCTGTCACTCTGGTAGTGACAGTGGAGTGAGCACTCGCTGCTGTTGCAAACATGCCGTAAAGCACATTGTAACATCGTCGTCGATCAAGGCAGCAAGACCTGTGTTGTGCTGGCCCACCAGTGCAAGTGGAAGACCAGCACGTGCCAGAGCAGGTAAGCACACAGGTCGGTGAGGGAGGGCAGAGGAGGAGAAGATCAAGCCTGGGAGAGGTCAGGAGTGGCTGCAGTGGTTACCATATCCTATCCTCCCCCCAGCCTGATTTCCTGATACGATGCTGCTCGGACCTGCCGCAGCAGTTTTGCTGGTGTGGCTCTGCTGTGTAGGTCACGGCAGCATTGTGGCTGCTGGGGCCTTCCCAAGGGCAAGGCGACAAAACACCTCAAGGAGACCTCCGGTGCCTCTTTTCCTTTACTGGATACAGCAGAGACTATTCTGGTGTCTCTGCGTTACAGTGGGGGAAGTTGGGAGATGTTTAGCCTGTTTTACAGATTGGTAACAGTCCAATCCTAAGTGAAGGATAGGCATCCTAACACACTAAGCAAGTTAAAAAAAAAAAAAAGACTGACAGCAGAAGCACCAGCAATAAAATAAAGCAGGCTCATAAAATGCAGTCTAATGGCTAAACTTCACTTGCTTGCAGAAAACTGTCCAAGAGGTGACCAGTTAGGTTTCCCTTGGCAAGGAATTTCACAGTGTGGGTGTAGTAGTGGGAAGGCCCTTCTATTCCTTGCGTGCTTTATTTTAAGGGGTCTCCTTCAGATCTCAGGGAAACTAGAAGCATAAGAGAAGACGTTGCCTGAAATATGCTGAGATCCAGGCTATCCAGTGCTTTGAAGGAAGTTGCTCCTGCTGTGATTTGGACCTGCAGTCAATGCACTGAGCCAGAACAGAGTTCTCTGCGGTGTGTGACTGCTGCAGAATTCCGTGCTAGTGGCAGTTCTGGATGGTAATTTGCACTGGGTGATATCCCATCTTTCCTGGGTCAGGGGAAAAAAAAATTTGGACAATACGTTTGTCTGTATTGGATCCTTTAAATCCCTTCTTCCAACCCAAGGAAGTATTGTAATTGAACTTTGTAATGAAATACACGTCTGTTTAGTCCAACAGTTTTACTAGTCCCCTTGCGTATCTGTATTTATCCTTTTAGCAAAGGATAATACCTTTGTACAGGATAATGTGTGCCTGAAAGAAAATAACCAATTTGCACACAGTTCTAGTGTTGTCATGGCTGAATGTGCTGCTCCTTTGCAGCCTTTTAAGTCCTGATGTGAGGCAGCAAACCTTATCAAGGTTGGGATACACATACAGAGCAAGAGAGTGAGCTTCCTGCCTCAGAGAGAGCTTTGCTCGTTCTTTCATTCGCCAGAATGAAGGTTCTAACATTATGGCCCTGCTCAATTCTTTGTCAGGGAGAAGCAGTTGTGATAGCAACGCAGAGTTTGTTTTGGTCTGGAAAAAGCAGCACTCCAGAGGGAATGGACAGGAAGAAGAAGGCGAGTGGGGAGGGGGTTTCAGTTTTATTACTGCTTGTGACAGGATACTGTGATGTGGCCTCCACCTGCATTTAGGGCTCCCCAAGCCTTGGACATTTTTATTTAAAAGATCGTGATTCACTTCTGGTTTCGCCATTGAAAGCCAGAAGTGTGTCACAATCTTTTAAAAAAAATCTCCAAGGCTTGGGGAGCCCTGAGGAGGAATCTAGATCGAAGCTGCTGCTGCCTTCTCTCCTCCCCCTCAAGCGCTTAAAATGCTTTTCAAACTCCAAGAGAGTATGAAAACCGTTGGGTTAGTGCTTTCCGCTCTATTCAAGCAATACAAAATCTGCAAAACTTACCCATTTTTTTAAAAGATTGAGTTCATTATTATTATTTTTACTGCCAGCAACCTAATTGCTGTGACATCAGTTTTGTCTTCATGTCAAGCTCCTTGAATGTTTCTGAGATACTCATAAACTGATTCCCTCATAAACGAGAATTTCCGTAGATGTGGCCACTAAAAACGCAGCACAGTTTTGAGCTACCTGCAAATCATAGAACTGACCCTCGAAATAAAAAGACAGCTGTATTCTGGAAAGAGTCTGGACCATGCAAAACAGCTTCTGGAGACATACAGACTTGCCCTGTGCATTGGCCCGCAGATCAGATCCAGCATCCACCTGCTCCTTCCGTGGTGTGCATTGCACTTTCTGTTCTGCCAGGGAAACTCTGAAAGACCTTTACAGCCTCCAGGGGTCTTTGCAGCCAGCCAGGCACAAGGCATGCTGAGGTGGCAGACTCCAGAAGCGGCTGGCTGTGAAGACCCTGGAGGCTGTAGTCAAGGTCTTTCGGACTGTCCCTGGTGGAATGGAAAATGCCATTCATGCCGGGGAAGCATTTCCTCACTGCAGCGGTCTCCAGTTTGGAGACAGCTGGTTTACATGAAGGATGGCCCCACTTTGCATATTTCATGAACGGTCCCTTGCATAATAAAGTTGAGGATGGCATTTAGCAGGATGGACTTCACAATTCTGGAATCCAGCGGCCTGAGCGTCACATTATACCCAACTACATATGGTTATATGTACACACAATAAAAAGATTGTTATTCGTGCACATAACATCTGGTTCCTACTGTTCGAAAATATTTTTCTATCCTTACTACCAGGGCCATTTTTTTCCTATGCTTTGATTAAAATTTGATAGAACCTCCAGAAGACAATTCCTGTTCAGGCTTCTACCTTCCCTGAGTGCTGGTTTTTCTTATCTACTTCTACTGGTTTAGAACCTCTTACTGATTTTCACAGAAAGTTTCCCAAAAGCGAAAACTGTGAAAACTATTGCCAGCCCCTGGGAGACCAACTAGGTAAAGCTTCTTAAACTGTCTGGAAACTGCTTTGATGGTCAGAAAGCCCTTGTTCCTTTAGCACTGTTTTGTCAGATAGAAATACGAATGTTGATGAAATCTATTTGCGTCTGGCAATGCTGCCATGAATTGTGTTCACATCGAAATGGATATTTCTTATTTAATAGAAATGTCAAGTCGAGATTAGTTGCTTCTTTAAAAAAAGGAAAGAGAAAGAACTGGTTTTATGTAGGATGTAACACTTCACCCTTTGTGTCCCTACAAAGCACAGTAACCGAGAAGGGCCAGTTGTTCTTCTTGGAAGTGGTCTTGATCCAGTTCAGCGACAATTGTTGAGCAAATTGGCTGCAGTTCTGAAGGCTAGAATATGTACAGAGTTCAACAGCACAGGTAGGTATTTTTATACAGTTTTCTTTAAATTTAGTTCGGGCAAATACAACCTGCAGTAGCTTTCAAAATGCTAATCTTTGGGCATCTGGCCAAAGCCCAGGGTAATATTGACAGAGTCCATATTGAGTTCATGCATGGTAGCTTTTTACCACCACCCCTTCCAATAGCAGCTCTCTGCCCCGTTTCACCCTCAAAATTAGGGGTCTCTGCAGGTTGCAATGCTAGAAGGCAATATCTGGCTCCTATATATTCGCAGAAGCGTTTCTGGTTCCATGTGGTAGGTTCAGATCCTGGTGAAGATATGAATTCTTTATACTGTATAGACATAAATTTTGAGGTGTGAGAAGAGAATGAGTTAACTTCTAATTCTATAGCTAAATTTGTGTATTTATTTCATTAAATCCAAAAAGCTTATTTTTTCCCTTTTGGCCCACAATGTCCTGCGCTGCATTGCAAGCCCTTTGGGAACTTCCATGACTTTCTCTGTGTTGTGGAAATTATTTTTGGAGGATAGGGGAAAACCTCCCCAAGGAGTACAAGGAATTAGATTTGAGAGTGGCCAGTGTCTTGAATTTTAAAATACAGCTAAATTTGTCTCAGAAAGAATGGGATGAAACCATTGCATTCAAGGGGAACTTGCTTCCTATTGAGTGTGAATATTAATGTTTTGAATAAACTTGAAAGAAATTAAGATGAGAAGCCTTTGGGAAGAATGCTTTCACAAAAGGCTATGATGCATAATTTTCCTCTTAACTGCTTACTATTTTTGCATACAGAACCACTAAAAATTATCTGTTGACTTAATTGTGTCTCTCTGAAGAGAGATGCAGAAAACCTACAAATAATGGCCAGGTTTTGCACAGCTGTTCATGGTGCATGGGGACTTTTCAACTTTCTCCTTTCATTGGTGCCCCGTATAGCTCCAAAAGCCATTCCTTGAGATCAGGGAGCCTTCAGTGCAGCCCTTCATGTAGTCCAAGGGTTTCTGTTAGAAGAGATAATTGCATCTCCCTCTGTGCATGTCTTCACTTGTGTTGGTGGAGTTGTCTTTAGCCTATGCATGTGGCTCCTCTAGTAGCAGTGGCACCCTTAGATGGCAAAAAACGCCTTCCTGTGTCTTCCAATTTTTACATGGTGTGACCTGAAATCTAGTAGCAGTACACTTACGCAAGCTACCTTCTGTTTTAGTGACACATCTTGTTATCCCCGAGCAGCCTATGCGAAGTACGTTGAAGTGCATGTTGGCAGTTTTGACTGGATGCTGGATTTTGACATTTAAGTGTAAGTAGCCAGATGGTTTTTCTGACAAAAAGAGTGTGTTTTGACATGAGGCCTACAGACCATGTGAATACATAATTGCTCTTTTTTTCCAAATACCTATCACAGACACTAATGCTTTGAAAGCCTGAGCTTTTTTGTTTGGTGAATGACAGAATTCAGCACTAAATACTACTCCCATCTGTTGAAGATAGGTTGTGCCTCATATTATTATTAATGAGATGCCACTTGGTTAATCAGAGCCTCCACATGGAAGTAGGGGATGCAGCTGTTAACTACTTGGCTTATTACTAAAGATACTGGAGTGCTTGCAGGAAAAAAAAAATCTCAAAATACAGCTCTGCTGACAGTTGGAGCTGCAGTGGCCGTTGGCTGATCACGGCCTCTTTTCAAGGTAAGAGTACAGAACAGTCATCCTCGATAGTCTCAGGTTTTGGCAGGGAAGCTTAGCAATGCCATGTTAAATTGCATGAGAGAATAAAGGTGAGCTTTTGCAAAGGAATAAAAAAACATCAAAAATCAAAAAATATTTATTTATAAGCAAGTCTTTCACGTGGAAAATGCTGCCCATTTGTTAAACATATTTATGCCACTGCTTTGTAAACATATTGGTGTCCTGACAGGGACACAGGTTCTTGCTTTATGTTTTAAACTCTTGAGTGGCTGACTTGTCTAAAACGCCAAGGTTTGAATCCTAACTGAGTTGTACGTTGTACAAAATTGGTTGTGGGTAGGATGGTGGTGGTGGTACCCACAGCAGTTGAAGCTCCCTCCTCAGTGCCAATAGCAGCTGGGGAAGCACATTTTTGTGAGGCTGTAGCACGGCAAGAAATGTTTGACTATTGTACTTCAGTAGTTCCCAAACTGATGGGTCACAACCCAGTGGCGTTCCTAGGGGTGGGGGTTGGTGCCCTGATGAGCACCTCCAAGGGTGATGCCCTAACTGGAGGTGCTCCTTCCCTGCACCTGCTGCCTCCTCCAGGGGCATTCCAAGGGCCAAAAACCATCACTTCTGCTCCAGAAGGCTCTCTGGGGGCTGTCGTCCACCCACTCCACTTTTTCAAAAGTGGAGGAGGAGGAAGAAGAAGAGGGTGGCCCCTGGAATAGAGTGGTGATGGGGGGCACAACTGAGGGCGGGAGAGTGCAATTTTCCCCCCTCCCCCCAGGTACACCATTGTCATGACCCGCCAGCCTGGGAAGCAACTGCCTCTGTCCCTTGCAGGGTGGAGAGGCAGGTGGAGAGGGGGAAATTCAGCACTGCCGCTTGGGACGGGGTGTGTGTGTTCTCAACTCACTGCTGCCAGCACTGACCTGCAGGGGATGCCTCTGCAGGGCTCCCCAAGCCTCAGGAACACTTGAAATTGCAATCGGAAGCCACTTCTGGTTTCATGATATAAAACTGGAAGTGGCTCCCAATCATGATTTTGAGCTTTCCTTAGGGTTGGGGAGACCTGCAGAGGTCTCAGCATGGCTCCGAGCGTGCGCGCCCCCTGATGCCAGCACTGGCAGCAGTGCAATCCTGGGGATCATGTTGCTATCAAAGCCTCTCCCCTGCAAAGAGCCTCTCCCCTGCAAACTCCCTTGTAGGAGTTTGGGAAGCACTGCCATACATCAAAGCCCTGCTTCTGATTCCAGTTCCTCCCACCATGGCTGTTATTCGCTTGAAACATATAATATGGTACGGTACATCCCTGAGTGAACGGTAAGATTCTAGAAGTGGCTCTGCCATTGACAAAATCGGTCTTGGAAATAGATGAATGTGCTGCTAATTTTAACAAGATCTCTGCACATCCTTTCAGGCAAGGAGCAACTTACAAGACAAATGGTTCATGTTTAAGATGGCTTCTCTCATGATACTTTAAGTGTCCTCTAATTTTGAGGCCCTTTTTGATCATGCCTTTATCCAAAATGAACTTCTCTCTTTGAGGCATTCTGAAAGCATTATTGTTCCATGGTATTAATCTTTTCTAGTTCTTTGAAAAGCATGCCTTTGGCCATGTAAGGTATTTGTATCCAACATGTACCAATTTTAGGTTTGCTGTATTCCCTAGGCAGCTACAGCAAGGAGCTAGACAGATCCTTGATGTAGAAGTCAAAAATGTCTAGCAAAACACCTATTCTGTTGCTACGAGTTAAATATATTTTACTGATAATGTTTCTTTGAAGCTGACATACATTGTTGAGCCTTCTTACATACACCTTCAATACTTATGGATCTCTGCTTTTCTCACTGGTTAACACATGCAGATCTTGCCTTCATCTGTATTGCGTAGTGCCAGGAAAGACAACCTGCAGAGAGAAGACAGGCTGACCAAGGGGTGTGACGGCTAGTGGTTAGCATGCACATGGCCCCCTTCTGCTCCCTTTACTAGATCAGCAGCTGAATGGGAGAAGACCTTGGTAGTTTGCTGCTACAAAGGCTAGGCAGAAGGGGACTGTCTGGGAATGCCTCCCCGCCCCCAGGAAAACACTGTGCCCCTGCGGTTCTTACTAATCTGCAGGAGAAAGATGTGACAACCCACAGAATTTCCTGTGAAAAAAGACTAGGCAGACAAATTGTCAAAATGGACTTTATTAAAAGTCCAGTCGAAAAGGAATTAAACAGAAGTAATGAAAAATGCTTTGTGCTCATTGAGCTGAGAATGAGCACAAATAAAAGGTTTCATTAAGTTGATGTAGTAACCATTAATGCTCAGCAGCTGGAGCTGGGATGCTACTTAAAAACCCAGCTTCCACCACTACCCCTCCCAAAGCATTGCTGTGTTAAGCCAGTAAAAAATAACAAAGAATAAGTTCTCTGAACACAGCTTACTAGAAAATATAGTCCCTATTCTAGCACATTTGTCCAAGGTATCCTGGTCCCCTACACTTACTGGAGGGTAAGTGGATGTCCTTTCATGTACCAGCAATAGAGCTTCATGGAAGAACACAGTACCAGTTTGATGTCTTCAAGTAACCTCATTGGGGGAGTGGAACCCACCTGGCTTCTCCATCCAACCCCTTACTTAGACAAACAGGGTTGCTACTGAGTTGCCGGGGGAGGGTAGCTAACCAATAGGGGAAGAACACACCCACTCCACAAAGACATGCCCTTGCTAGTAATGGAGTTTCAGACAAAGGCTTCTTGCCAGAGCTTTTTAGACTTCTTGTGAGTTAAGGTCCAAAATACAGAAAAATTGGCACAAAATTGGGGGTGGGGTGGGGGGTAGGAAACAGGGCATTCATCATGTAAGGGTGAGCCCCCTGAGAGGTGAAAAACAGAGTGCCCCAAGGATCTGTCCCGGGCCCGTGCTTTTTAACTTGCTCATAAATGACCTGGAGAAAGGAATAAGCAGCGAGGTGGGTAAGTTTGTGAATGACACAAACTTTTCGGGGGCTTAAAAACCAGAAGGGATTGTGAAGAGCTCAAAATCATCTCTCCAAACTGAGAGAGTGGGCAGCAAAGTGGCAGACACGTTTCAATGTAGACAAATGTAAAGTGATGCACATTGGGGCAAAAAACTTCACATATAGGCTGATGGGTTCTGAGCTGTTTGCACCGGATCAGGAGAGAGATCTTGAGATGCTTGATGAAAGTGTCGAACCAGTGTGTGGCAGTGGTGAAAAAGGCCAATTCCATGCTTGGGGTAATTAAAAAAAGGGGTTGAGAATAAAATAACTAGTATTATGCCATTGTACAAATTGATGGTAAGGCCACATCTGGAGTACAGCATACAGTTCTGGTCGCCACATCTCAAGAAGGACATAGTGGTACAGAAGAAGGTACAGAAGAGAGTAACCAAAATGGTTGCTGGGCTAAGGTACCCCCTTATGATACTACAGCGTTTGGGGCTCTTCAGTTTAGAAAAAGTGTGCTTGAGGGGGAATATGATTGAGATGTACAAAATTATGCATGGGATATATAGAGGGATGTTCTTTCACCTCCCTTCACAAGACCAGAACAGGGGGCATCCACTAAAATTGAGTGTTGGGAGAGTTGAGTAGATAAAAGGAAATACTTTTGTACCTAGAGAGTAATTAATCTGTGGAGCTCTTTGCTCTTTTACCTCACAGGAGGTAATGATGGCATCTGGCCTGGGTGCCTTTAAAAGGGAATTGGATAGATTTCTGGAGGAAAAATCCATTGTAGGCTAAGGCCATGATGGGTGGTGCAACCTCTTATTTTAGAAGTAGGCTACCATAGAATGCCAGGTTTAAGAGAACTGCAACAGGATGCAGGCATCTTGTGTTGTCTTGTGTGCTCCATGAGACATCTAGTTGGCCACTTGAGATACAGGAAGCTAGACTAGATGGCCCTTTGGCCTGATCCAGTGGAGTTCTTCTTACGTTCTTATGATAATTCCCGAAAAGTAGGTTAAATTCTAGTCATTCATGAATGTAGAAACCAAGTGTTGTTTATAGGGAAAGGATGTGAAATATAGATTAAAAACGATAGACTTGAAAAAGGAAAAAAAAAAGATAGATGTTAACATTTCAGTTATTTATATCGTGATTGTACTAAGTTATTAATGTAGTGATTAGTACAGTCCTGGCTCTTGGTATTCTCAGCTTAGTAAACAGCATACTTTTTTTTAAAAAAGCCAACGATTCTCCTTGCTGGTGGGAAATGTTAGGAATAACTCATGGGGTGTGATGCAGCTAAGTGCCTGTAATTAACACCACGGCTCCATCTGTTCCCACCAGTCTTAGTTATTAGTCTTCTTCAGAATCATTACACATTAAAGATTGTTATAACAAATAATTGGACTCCTGCTGATGAAACATTTGTCTAGGAAAAATGGCGATTTTCCTTCCCTTGCTTATTTATCATACCTTCTGTTTCGCAATTGCAAAAGTCGATTTAGACACTACTGAAGAAAAAAAAATCTCATCAGAGCACACAAATAACATTTTATGGCCCAGTCTTAAGACTTGCTGTGCCAGCAAAGAGCTCTGGAGAGGATAAAACAGGTGATGCCTATAGAAAACAAGACATCAACTTATAGCGCAGTCCTTTGTGTGTTAACTCCGCTGAGTTCAGTGGGATTTACTTCCTCATAAGAGAGTTTGGTATTGCAGCTTTGGTCCAGTAGAAAGCAGTAGGATTCCAGTGGAATCCCAGTGGATTCATTGAGTGCGCAATGTTTTCTGAATTGTTCCCACTGGCAACTGTATATCAATCAATCAATCAATCAATCAATCAATCAATCAATAGTATTTAATAGTATCAGTGTAGCATTCCCAACTGTTATGCCAGGATGACACAGAAAAAGGTACCTGCAAGTGTGTGGTATCATTAAATATAATGGTTAAGCTTAAAGGAACTTTTCTGTCTGCTGCTGTCAACATTGCCACATTTAGGTCAGGCATTAGTTCCAACGATCCTGTTTGCCCATGCAAGCAGCATAACGTGGAAACAACCAGCATGTA
Organism: Lerista edwardsae; assembly: GCA_029204185.1. Lineage (NCBI taxonomy): Eukaryota > Metazoa > Chordata > Lepidosauria > Squamata > Scincidae > Lerista > Lerista edwardsae. The sequence goes on along the minus strand of JAJKFI010000015.1, from coordinate 19,076,573 downwards.
TGAAATCATCCCCTCCATCCTGTGAACCAAAAGATCACGTGTTGCACATTTTCCCAGTTCATGGAAAAGCTTTTGTCCTTTGGATTGTCAGAACCAGCAATTAGTTTGATTGAGAATCACAGGTTCAAATTTCTGGTCGGTCATCTGTAACTGTCGGTGCAAATTGCAATCCTATAATTAATGATAAGAAAATCAATAAGAATTTCTCTTGTTTTGCAAAGATGAAAAAGAGGGCAACATCCGTTATTGTTATACATTTTAAGGCTTTCGTGGACAGTATTAACAATACTAAAACTTTTCAGGTTTGATGGCCATGGTCCAATAAAAACTCTCATCTCCTGCCGTTTTGGCTGCAGCTTTGGCAGGCATTTCCAAAGGTGTGAGAACACCTGAACACTCCAAACTGTCCTGGTCTCTTATGAGAAAGTTGCACTTTTATATAAAAGTTGCACTTTTAAATACTAGCGATTGAGATTGATTGATAGTTGGCTTGGCTAATTGCTAAGCCAGATTGTTAATTGACAGGGCTTTCACATGCCACTAATTGACCAAAGGATCATCTGTGTGTTCATTGAGGATTCTTAAAGGAGACTCTGACAACTCTCCCTGCCTGAAAGCCTGTATGTTCTAGGCCAGTGATGGTGAACCTATGACACATGTGTCAAGGTAACACACCGTGGCATTTTGGGTGACACGACAGCATTTCACAGCACCCAACAACTGAGGATTTTTTGTAATTATCTGATTTTTTTGTAATGATTTGATGTTCCTTTATATAATGCATAGCCCCACACATGATTGGACTGTATTTTTTATAACTGAATATGTAAATAATTGTTTCTTTTTTGTTGGGGGTGGGGTGGGGGTGACACACCAGCAGAGTCAAAGTAGGCATTTTTGACACAGCAAATCCAAAAGGTTCGCTATCACTGTTCTAGGCCCATATCCTCACATTTTTGGGGGCAGATAGCCAGGCATTTCTAATGCTCAGGGTTTCTTCCTTTCCATTCATGTTGTTTTTATGTTTCTGATTTCTGTTGCCTCCCTGCAAATGTATGGGCCGGATTTCATCATGATTATGAATTCTAACAATTTTCAACAACTGCAAGATCCCTGGAAGCTCCAGGAAAAAGGGTCTGGGGTAGCAGGGCTAGGACAGACGTCTTGCCTTAATCTAAGCTGCTGCTTATAAAATGGGGATGCGCTAAATGGCAAAATCACTTCAAGCAGTGGCTTCTGGTTCTGCTTCGCTAGATTACTGCAAACCAGAGTTTTTCCTTTCAAACTTCCTTAACCGTAGTTTGACATGATGTCTGAATTGAGCCAATGGCCAATGCTGATTTGACATAACAAATAGATGCTTACACAACTGAAGCTTGCCATTATCTCTTTCCAAACCCTCAGTTAAAATGCAGTTATCTGGTTTTATTTTAAAAGTTAAAAAATCAAGTTTGCATTATGGACCCCGCCCCCCCCAAAAAAGCCTGCCAATTTAATTTATGCTCTTGTCGACTTCCCTTCTTAGCAAAAACTCAGCAATATCTGAAACTTAATCTTGGCATATTTACAATGGAAGTAATTTTTCCTGGTCTCATTGCAGTTACAAAAATAATGAACAAAATAAGGAAGACATGGTTTCAAGTGGTTGACAGCGGATGTCGCCGTCTGAATGTGTATACCTTTAGATGTAGCTATATCCCTGATACAGCATTAAGTTTTCATATCTAAATGGATGAGAAGTGTTATCAATTAATAAAGCAATCTTCATGTGCTTTTAAGCTGGAAATTCTCTTTACCCGTTCCCTTCAAAAGCTATCATGAAAATGCTTGATTCTAAAGACCAAGACCATGCATGGTGTTCTCTGCAGACAGCAATGATTTACCCGCACTCCACTATCCATCATGGCTCCTTATATGACCCCAAAAGACCTTGGGGTTAAGGGGACCATTGAATAGCATTTGGTGCTGCTAGTGCATGGCCATAATTGGGAACTGCAGAGACTGTCTCACAAGGCCCTTTGGATTCAAACCAATGAATCTTCATATCGTTATCAATAGAGCTTGAATCAAGGATTTTTTTCCTTTATTCTTGAGTAGTTCTTCAGTAGCTCTTGAATGGAGACTTTGCTTTTAAAAATAAATGAGGTGCTGTACAAAAAAAATAAGTTTTCCCTGCATTTATCAATTGTACGCCCTGTTGGTTAAGCTGCCTGGGTCTTTCCCATAAACTGAATTATTTAGGACTGACTTCAAATGTGGCAATAACAATCCTTGATCTATTCAAACATAGGTCCTATTAGGACTAATTATGTCAAAAAGACTAAACATGGTAAAAAGGATGATCAAGGCCAACTGGCAGGTAGGGTAATTTTTTCCAGAAATAACAGATTAAAAGCAAACACATCTCTCCAATTCTGGTTTGTTGGCCTGTTGTGGCCAACACGTTGTGGTTTGCCAAGTCAGCCATCACGCCAGACTTGCTATACCTTCATTTGATATGATATTGGAGCTGAGCAAGTAAGTAGGAAAGAGATGAAAGTAAAACCACCAAGTATTGCTAATGGCACAAGATATTCTTGGCTGTTTTTCATAAAGGATTACAGCTGGAATATCTCAGCAGATAGGTTCTGTCTCTTACTTCTGCCTTCTTACTTTGCGTGGTTTTCTTTCCACTATTAGCGGTAACTCTTCCAGCAGCATGTCATCTAATGCAGTGGTCTTCAATCGTTTTCGTGTCAGGACCCAATAAGTGGAGTATGAGACTGGCAACCCATCATTGATCCATCCCTCCTCCTGGGACTCTATCCTTCCACCCCTGCCCCTGTTGCCACGCACTTCTCACCCCCATGACGCCCTCCCAGCACTGATCATTGTTACTAAATATTCTTATTAGAGAGCAGAAATGTTACCATGAAACCTGATACTAATGAAAGCTATTTTAGAACAATTGCTAAAAACCTGAGCAGGTCTGGGACACAATCTCCTGGTACCTGAAGGGGTACATCAGATGCCTCCCCCTTTCTCTGGCAGTGCTCTAGTCCAGTGATCTTCTACTTATTCCATTCCCATAAGTTGCCATAACCCCACAACTGCGGCTTCACGACTCCTTTGGTGTCCTGACCCCAAGGCTGAAGAACTCTGATCTAATGCATCTGTTTTAGTGGCAAAATGTTTACTGTATATACTCGTGTATAAGTATCTCATGGATAAGTTGAGGGCAAGTTTCAAACCAAAAATTATGGAATTTGCTATGATTCATTGATAAGTCGAGGGTAAAACGTAGGAGTGTGTGGAATTCTTTGAAAACTGCTTACCAGTAATTGTCCTGAGGCAGCCACAGAACGCCCAAAAGAGGAAAAAAAGGAGCCATTTTACCTTCTCCAAACAGGAAGGGAAATGAAAATGCTTATGGGAGTTGTAGGCTTTGTGAGGAATATGGTACAGTACTTTTGTAGCAACAGCCTATAATAAAGCCTACAATTCCCATAAACACCTTCACCCTTCTTCTTGATTAGAGAAGTAGGTAAAATGGCTTGGTGTTTTTGTTTTCTGTTGCTGCCTCAGGACAATTAGTGGTAAGTAAAATGGTTCTGGTTTTTTTGCCCACCCCTCTGAATCCTGCTTCTCAGCCTGTTGTTAGGTGCCCTGCCTCACCAAGCAGCTGCTCTTAGGAGCCTTTTTTAACCATACTGACCCATGTATAATTTTAAGGCATAACCTTTTTGACTTATACACAAATATATATGGTAGTTCCACTAGACCTACATACCATTCTCATGCGCAACAGTGCAGTTGCGATAAAGTGAAAGTCCTGGTTCTTGGTGTCAAAATTCATCCTTTTTTATTGCAAACTTAACTGGTTCCTCAGTGTTGGAAAAACTCAAGTTTGAAAAATGACCCAGGATTCAGATAATCCATTTCTTGTTTTACATCTGATTGATTAAGTGCCTTGAAAGGCAATGTGTGCAATGGTAAATTTTTAATCTCTTTTTTAAATGTAAAACCTTAGTTCTTTGTCAACTAGACAAATGTAAATGCATTAAACTGATTGAATAGGCTTCAGATGCCAAATTGTTGACTCCTCTGACCTACACTTGTTACTGCCATACTTCTATTTGCTAAGTAGTATGTGTGCCTTTGTTCTCATCCATCTAGGACCTCTCAATTCTAAATTTATCTTTTAAGCCTTATGAGAGGTGTCTTTTTAAAAATGGCTACAATAATTGCTTGAACTTCATTCAGTCTTGGATTCTTAAGCCAACTATAGTTTTGTCAGTCAAGGTCTGATCTTGCTTCCTGACTTCATGGTACCCCTTTCTGAAGACATTTTGATTCTCACTAGCAAAGCCATTCATACTCCATTTTTGTGTCTCTCTTTCCAAATTCTAGGGGTAGAGATGTGTCTGCAGATGAGAGCTAGGGAACAAGAAGAGAAGTATGAAATAGATGGTGGTCCACAAAGAGGTCGACTAAACAAAGAACAGCTGGTAAGGGCATCTTTACATTTCCTTGGGAGCCATATTATGTATTTTTTAAAAATGTATACCCCACGTTTCCTGCTGGAACAAATCTGGGCAGCTTACAAGATTCCAACAATTAAATTTACAAGACAGAAACAGATTAAATAGTTCAAAAAAACTAACTTTGAGGGTTGATTTAGACCTGGATAAAGCAGCAGAACAAAACCACTATTACAGAGCCATAGAGGACAGGCACCAACCCATTGCTCAAACACCAGACCAAAGTTTTGATCCCTCCCTGAAAAGCCATGAGGGAGGGGGCAGTTCTTAATGATGCTGGCAGGGAGGTCCATAATTGTGGCGCCACTGCAGAGAAGGCTCGTCCTCCTGCTGCTATGCCTCAAACTTGGGACAAAGGTCACTTGTGGGAGAGCCACCTCAGACGACCTAAGAGGCATCACAGCTATGGAGTGGCAAGAAGGCGCATGTATGGAAGAAGGCAAATTTATCACTCCGAGGGGCAGTCCATACATGTTGGTTCCCCCATCTCTGCAGGGGCAATCAAGTATTGCCAGTCTAAAACTTGCCAGATAGTGATTTGTCCATGACAATTTGATTTGCTTTTCTACCTAATGAGCTTTCCCCTACTCATATTCTCAGCCTTCCTGCTACCCCTATACTAGCGCCTGCCTCTATCTTTTCCTGTCTGTCTTTCCTGCTTTTCCAGTCAAAATTAACTTGCACTTTTCCAACAAAAGTTACACTGTATGTCAATATTATCACAGCAGCCATTGACTAGGGCAGGAGTGTCAAACATAATTCCGCCGGCCCCCAGAAGCTCTTTTTCTGACCCTTTGAAAATTGCACCCTCCCAGCACCACCATCGGTTGAGGATATTGAACAAAGACAGACGTATCGCGAAGAAACTGCACTGTGGCTTTGTTGTAAAAAATTCTTGCTCTTTGTATGTGACCGGTTTTTCTTTTATTTTAGTTGCCGAAGTTATTTGATGGCTGCTACTTCTATTTTCTGGGAACGTTTAAGGAGCACAACAAAGACGACCTCAAAGAATTGGTTAAAGCAGGCGGAGGACAGGTCCTTATGCGGAAACCCAAATCGGATAATGATGTGACACAGGCAATCAACACAGTGGCCTATCATGCCGAGATGAATTCTGACCAGAGTTTCTGCACACAATATATAATCTATGATGGATCATCTAGCTACAACCCAGACAAAATTCGTCAGGGGAAGGTTTGGGAGGTGCCAGCTAAATGGCTTATAGACTGTGTGTTGTCATTCCAGCTATTACCTGTTAAGAAATGAATTTCCTAACATGACACCAAAATCCTTGTGTAGCCCTGGGGTTTTCAACACAGATTGACATATATGAATCAATACAGAAGCAATTAGTAAGCAACAGATTCACTTCACTTATGCATACAGACATTTTTTAGTGGAAAACATGACAATTAATAGCCAATCATTCTTAGCGCAATGTTCAGGTATCCAGGCACTTAGAATTGTGGGCATATTCTGAAATGATGGCCATTTCTACCCTGAAAAGTTGTGGTTTTGCCTCTTAAAGAACCATAATATTTCATGGACTTGCGTAATTATTGGCAAACTGCAGCAAGTAAAGCTATACCTTGCCTGTTAAAACAGGCATTAAAGCATTTTTCTATTTGCATATAGCCTGAAACTGATCTTGCCACTGTTCTTGAATTTTTCTCTGTTTTTTGTTTATAATCATGATGTTCCTCCGATTCTCAACTTTTCACCTTTTGTATGAAACCAGTGATAAAATCATGACCTAAAATAGCAATAAAAATAGCTGTGACTTTTGTGTCTGTGTGTGTGTGTGTGTGTACACAGGATTATTGCACTTATTGCAGAGATGGGGGTCTGGAAGACCTCATTCAAGCATTGTCTATTCATTAGCTAATATGTACTGTATTCCCACCAGCCCAACATATATTACACAACAATTTAGATGGACAGTTAAATACTGCTTAGGTAGATGATTATATCTCTGATCTTTAGTAACCTTCAAATACAACATGAGGACCTCTGGACATCCTGGGTGTCTTTGGAGAATGGAGAATGTGTGAGGTGTCTCTTAATGCATGCCACCTTCTCATCTCGTAGTTTCATCTGAGCTTCTAAATCAAATACATTATCCCTTAACTGGCATGGAAGCTGAGTGAGCTTTCTAGTCCAGATCATGGTAAATTATGTAATGCTTGTAGTGCTCTCAGATTACTGGAATGGCTTAGCCCTCACCAACATTTCTAGACTTGGACCAGTTCAGACTGAAAGTGTGGGTTCATGGGATGGAATGAACCCATATGTGTGCACAGATTGCTGGCTAAAACCCTCCTCCCTGTCCTTTTTTTTTTTTTTTAATATGCAGGGATATTTTTAATAGAGATGTTTTCAATTATGAGTCCCCACCTGCAGTCTGAAATGGTACAGCTCAGACAAGACAATCCATTTCAGTGAAAACCAGGCTTCCTCTCTTGAGTAAACTCATGACATAATAGATAGGATAACAACCAAAAGTCATAATCAGGCTGAAAAGTCATTTAGCTGCCATGTTTCAAAGCAAATTTGATCCTGTAAGGAGAACTGCATTCAAAAAGAAGCCAATCCTCTCTGGAAATTACAAGCAACTTTGTAACGATTTTAATGAGAACCTAAATTATGTCTTTGACAAGTGGATCACACCTACAATGTACCGACAATTCACTATGACAAAAACAAGTGGCTAAATTTTGCAGGGTTTTTTTTTAAGCAAGGTCTGTCATAAAGTATAATGCTTAATTTAGCAGAGGTTTAACTAGTGCTAAGTCAACCTTAAAGCTAGCAGAGTGCTTTGGGATAGACAATGCCTCTTTTCAGAGAGGAGGAAAAAACATCTTGCTTCCTTTTCATTTGTGAGGGAAAAGAAGCCAGTTTCTTTATCTCAATCTAGTTCCCAGCAGGAGGTCAAGTCGGATGTATCTGAGAAATGTCAGCCCCTGCTGGGAGGGAGGGAGAGAAAGGGCAGTACCAAATTGCATGGCAGTGTGGAACAGTGACAGGTAACAAGCTGCCACCTATGATTTAGTGCAGCATTTTGTTAACTTTTTATAGTTCCTGAAACATGCCTGCTTTGCAGTTGTAGCACATACCTGAACAATCTGTGCAGGGTCAGGGACTGTAAATAGCATTGTACGTTAGAGAACGGCATAACCTTCTCTTATGGTGTGTACCAGTGGTTCCCAAACATTTTAGCACGGGGACCCCACTTTTTAAAATGACACTATCAGGACCCATCTAGCTCTACAGGACTAAAAAAAGTTTCACCTTACTAGCTCAAGCCTCTGTTTTTATTCTTTTTTACTATAGTGGCCACCTTCTGGAGCGTTTGCGCACCACATCCATCAGGACAGGACCATCCTGGTGCCCTTGCATTCCCCTTCACCTGGCCTTCAATAGGAGCCAATGCACTTGTGGCTCGGTTTCACTTTCCATAAGGCTCAATACATTGGTTGGCTTCTCAAGTGTTTTGGGGGGGTCTGCATTCATTGGATTGGGACCACTGTGGTGTTGCCTTCCTCTCAGCCTGCCCTTCAAACCGGACTGGAGCATGTTTGCCTACTCGTGAGTAAACACAGTGAGGCCCCGGTTCACTTTTTATGGGACTCCATGCCTTTTCCTTGACAGCTATCAGCTTGTTGGTTCCATGAACTGGTGAGTCCTGACCCACAGTTTGGGAAACGCTGGCCTATTTTACCTGAGAGTAGATGAAAACGTAGCTTTCAGAAGTGAAAATTTTTTTGTGAACACCACAGTTTAACAGAAAGCGTTCTACAAAGAATGCATAGAACGTTGCAAGTATAAAAAGAGGTTAATGAAAGAGCGCGGATGTCTTTCATGTATTTTATATTGGAAAGGCTAATTTTGAAACGAAAAACAGTGAGTTATGAGCCATATGCTTCATATTAAGGAAATATACCTTGCCCAGTCCTGTCATTCAAAGAAAAACTACACAAACGAAAACAGAGGAAACACTGGGAGGAAAAAATGGATTTCTGGGAAGTCAATTACCCATCTATAAATATGTGTTTTATTATCTTCTGCTGTTTGCTCAGTTACTGCTGTGATTAAGCCAATGAGTTGGCTTCAGGGGGGAAGAGACCCTTCTCCAGTCCCCCCCACCGGCTCCACACATCATGGAGAATAGCCCTACATGATGGTGTGTAGTAAAGAAGCAGATACAGTGGTAGCCTTCAGCTGTTGGTTCTTACTGGGATAACAACTCCTAGCCATGCTTGAACTGGCCCTTCTGCAAAGATGCAAGATGGATTGAACAGTAAAGTTGGGCTAGGAGTTATGCAGCAAATAGAGCTTGCTCAGTTGACCTTCAAGTATTGGGGTGGAAGCTCAGAATTGACAGTGGGGGGGGGAGGAAGAATAGGGCAGTGGAAGGACAATAAAACAACACTTTCGAGTTGCTGCCAGTCAATGTAGATAGTATTGAACTATTCCAGTGGTATTTTCAGAGTCAGATTCACACATTAAGTCCAGGATTTATCTGATTTTCAGCAACTAGTTCTTTCCCCTTGTAAGGTGACAGTTGCAATCAGCATATAGTTGGATATTCTTAAAATTTTATGCCAATAAAAGGTTCTTGACTTGAATATTCTTAAAAGTTAAAAAAATGGTCCTGCAAGAATTCATCATGACTGAACCCATGACCATCATAATACGTCCCTTAGCCCATCTTAGGATGCAATCTGTAATCCATTTATTGTGGAGTGGTTTTTCATAATAACTTATTCCTGATATTCCGTTTTCGATTCCAAGCTCCATATTTGACCAGTAATTACGGTCCGTCATTTGCATAGTGCCATTAATGTGTATGGTCCTTCTCAAGCAGCAGCCTTCAAACCAAGGCCCACAGTGCTCCTGTGTAACAAGCTTGGGTGCCACGGGGGCTAAGCCTTTCTGTTCCGCTCCGCAGCCTCCTATCTTTGCAGCCAATCTTTACGGCAACTAGCACTGGGCAGCCACTTCTGCCACACATCACCACCCCAGTTTCGAGGGGGCAGTGGCTGCCTGATACGTGCTGCTGGGAGGATCAGCTGCAAAGATAGGAGGCAGTGGCCTGGAACAGTAATTCTTTGCCACTGCTGTACCAGAGTTTGTTATGCAGGAACACCAGTTCCAGGCCATGGGCCAGAGTTTGGCGGCTCCTGTTCTAGAATAACATAAGCAAAAAGACCACTCCCTGCCCAAAAGAGTTTGCAGTTTTAATTTTGGCAAAAGGGAGACAACGGAAGAACTCAAGATAGACAGAAGAAGACTGTGAGTGCTGTTGCATGTACGGAAGCTTAGAGCCCAATCCTCTGCATGCCTTCTCAGAAGTCCCATTATAGGAAATGAGGCTTACTCCCAAGTAAATGTGGGTTGGATTGCAGCCTTCGTTTCAGTAGGAGATGGCAGGCAGACAGTGAAGTCATAGGCTGTGGCACTCTTGGAAGAGGAAGAGAAGTGGTAAGCATAAGTATGGTTAAAAGCAATTAGGCGAGCTAATTATTTCCAAGTACTGTACATAATTTTTTTCTTTCCAAGAAAAAAGCTGCTCAGGCCAGAGGGAGTCGATAAACACCAGCTCCCATGGAGACCAGCACTGGTTGGCACCACCCCTCCCCCCATCTCCCCAGGGTCAGCTGAAGATCTGGGTGTCCTGAGGGCAAAAAAAAAAAAAAGAGGCACCCAGGCCAGGGGGAGCCTAAAGTGCCAGCTCCTGTATAGTTCAGGATTGGCCGGAGAGTTTTGTTATTGTATGCTATTGTATATTGTACATTCTTCGATCAATTAAATACATAACATTCTTCCTCTTAAAGCTGTATGTAATTTGACTACACAAAAGTACAGAACCTCATTTGCATTTTGCAAATTGCTCCTACTGTAGGTTCAACTTGCCAAATAAATAATCTGCAAGGTCCAAGAAGAGCTCATTAGTTTTGCGTTAATTTCCTCGTCAGTCAGGTGAAGGGCACGAGCACTGTCAGCATGGAGTCTCATTAGTGCTGTTGACGGCGGGCACTCCTTGGTTCCTGAGACAAAGAGCTCCTGTTCTAAGTGTACTGGTCTCTGATGCAATCTTATGGCCATGAATATTCATCTCTTCATCTGTCTCTGCAATTAAGTAGATAAAAGTGCAGCTACTGATATCTAACATCAGCTAATTGAACTGGAGGAGTAAGCTATTCCTATGAAATCAAAATCAACCTGGGGACAGAATAGCATCCCAACTACTCATCTACAAAAAGTAATCGCTAATCTTAAATTTCACCTTGTATCCCCACAGTTGCTTTGGAGCTCTATCTATGGAAGGGGGGGGTGAATTGGGTAGTGAGTTCCTGATCAAAATATCCTCCCCACAAGTAATCCTTCTGGAGATAAGGGGAGGGCTTTCCTTCCAAATATCCATGGAGAAGGAAAGGACATCTCAGATAAAGCCTTCCTCGGTTCAATTTGCTTTCAAATGATAGGTTCCTGGTGAAGAAAAAGGGGGCAAAGGAATAAATAATGTTTCCCTCCTTTTCCCTTGGTGTGTGCTAGCAGGATCCCACTTCTCATAAAAATAAAGCTAAAGTGAATTTGGTGATCAAATCAGCAAAACCAAATGTTTTAATAGTACAACTGAGTGAAAAAATTGACAAAGAACTTTCAGATTTTCATCAAAACATATGATCATCAATGCAGAAAAATGATTACCATTTTAAAAAACCAAAAAATTAGGTGTGTATTTCAGTTAAATCTATGAAATACCATCAGAAGTTCTCATTTTGTACAACTTACATTCAAAATTGTCACTTTTGAGAAATCCGTTTTGATCCTGTGCTGATTTTTGTATGTCCAATACATTAGGCTGGTGGTTCTCTAACTTTAGTACCATCATTTTAGAATGACAATCTGTCTGGGACCCACCAGAAGTGATATCATGGCTGGAATTGCCATCATTGTGATGCCAGAGCCTGCTGTTTTCATGAGAATGCAGCAATAAGCTGGGTTATTTCTCAGCCATTTTCCAATAGCAAAGTGAATCAGAAAGAAAAAAGCCTATTTACAACCTGGTCACAAGCAAAACAACTACACAGTCCTTCTCCTTTCCAGTATCTCATCTTCCCATATTTTCAATACGGCTGCTCTAGGTGCTTCACAAACCACCTGAAATTGACTTGTAACCCATTGGTGGGTCCCAACCCACAGTTTGTTTTCAATGGAAAACCTGTTTCAGTGGAAATATGCAAGTAGAGGGTAGAAGGCTGATGACATTAATAAAAATATACTGCTTTTCAACAAAAAGTAGTTTATATAGCAAAACAAATCATTAAGTTGTTCCCTCTTAGGGTTCACAGTCTAAAAAGAGATGGAGGACAGACACCGCAACAGCCCCTGGAAGACATGATGCTGGCGTGAAGAGGGATTTCTCGCCCTGCTAAATGCAAGAAAACACCACTTTAAAAGGTGCTTCTTTGCCCAATTAGCGGAGTAAAATGGTATGCATAGAGTGGATTAAACCCAAGTGTCTATGGGGAAAATTGCAATTTGGGATGCTCCCCCATGTCAAACAAATCCTTGCCCATGGAAAACGTAAATAAGAGAGTGAGGATTGTGTTATCACCCTGATGTCTTCCTGATGTGCTTTGAAAGCATTCAGATATGCAGTTCCTTTTCCTACAGTGGTACAGTCCTGATGCAGATCTGGTATGAGTCATGGCTCTTATAAAGTTCCAAAAGAATTGTGGGTGGCCAATTAACTTACATTTGTTCCTCTCTTTTTGCCAGTGTTCTTCCTAAAACTATCACTACGTCTGAAGCACAATTTCTTCATTTGCCCGGAGAGGTCTTTTTTGCATTTTAAAATATTTGATCACTTGCAGTGACATGTTCCAAGAGCAGAGTAACAAAAGCCAGTTATAATTAGACCTTGGGGCGTAATTAATAACGCATAAGCTAATGATGGACTCTTATCCAGACACTCACATGCTTATTAATGTAATTTAAAATAGTACGTTAAAAATGGTTTACTGATTGATGGTGATGATAAGGCAAAGTTCATAAGGGATTTTCTTCTAGGAGCTCTTTCCTTACAGATGGAAAGTGAAGGTGATGCTGCTGATGGTAAGTTTCATTACAGAAGACGATTTCCTTATCAAACAGTACCTCTTAAATGTGTACATGCATTCGAAATTAAATGAGAAGAGGTCAACTACTTAGCTGTAATCAAGGCAGGCGACTACAACGTACTGTAGAGGAACATCCTTTCAGAAGTGTTGGGAAAGAGGTTTGTAGGCATTCTCAAATAAATTTCTAGAACACATGCCAACTGAGCCTTAGAGAGAGAGCAATAGCTTCAAGGTAATTTTACCAATGCATGAACTGCACACAATCATTATGTATAAGTTGGTTGAGTTGCTGCATTTGTGAGTTTCACACTCTCTGAAATACAGCAAAATATAGTGGCATCCCTTGTGGAGTGCAGATATACTCAGAGGAGGTGACGCCGCTACTGGTCAAAATTGTAAAAATCTTGGAGGGTGAATGATACTATCATTGGATGCAAAATTTAATGCAGAATGCAATGGATCATTATGTATTCTACCAAACGTTATATCCAAATAACCAAAAAAAGAAAACACAACTCCCTTGTGTAACAAAATGTGGATTGCTTTAACTCAAAACTGACCAATGAAACTGATTATTCTGAGAGCCAATGAGGTGATGTTATGACACAGCAATTTTGAACGCTAGGTACTCATTGTTCTAGATTATGTGGGAAAAACCCCACTCCCACTGGTCTCTGGTCTACATGCCCTTGTCACGGGAAGTGGATATCTGTCAGCTAACACCATTGTGGAAACATCTGTGGTAAAGCTATTGTGCCCATTGTCCAAGCACTGCGAAGTTCAAAACCACTCTGTCTTCGAGTGGCTTTGTAGTTAACTTATGTGTAAAACAATAGAAAATCCCCACACCTTGAATTAGAAATCAATGCTTTTCCTAAATTAAGTCCCCAAGCCTGCATTCTGGCAGAGAAAGGTCTTTTACTGTGGGGCAAAACCTGGGCCACCATTGCCTTCTGCTGGGCAACTGCTGCACATGGCAAGAGGTGCAACGTGCAAGACCGTGGTTCTGGAAGGCTCTGCAAGCAGCAGGGGTGGGAAGGGGAGACATTCTGAGGCATGGGAGCAGGCTGGAAGGAGAAGATCTTGGTGGCAAATACATATGCCAGACTCTTCCCTGCATTCTTCAGCCCCTCTCCGCCCTCTTTCTCTCATTGGACTTCCACTAGCTATACATCTGGTGTTGGTCGGAGTAAACTCCTAGGCCAGTGATGGCGAACCTATGGCAAGCGTGTCAAAGGTGACACACCAGGGTTCTTCAACACCTGACAAAAATTGAGTTTATGTTTGCAATTATTTTATATTTCTTTATATAATACATAGCACCACACATGATCGGACTGTATTTTTGTTTAAATAAATGAATATAAAGAACTGTTTCTCTTTTGTTTGGGAGGGGCAGCGGTGTTATGCTGCCGGAACGCTGGGCGGGACATCCGGGTGATCAACAGCCCGCCCGTTGCTTTCCGGAGCGTTACGCCATTTGCATAACCAATTACGCCACTTGCGTAAGTTACACCAATGGCGTAATGCTCCGGAACGCGACGGGCGGGCTGCTGATCACCCAGATGTCCTGCCCAGCGTTCCGGCAGCATAACACCGCTGGGGAGGGGGATTGACACATCAGGAGAATCAAATTAAGCATTTTCTGACATGCCAAGTCCAAAAGGTTTGCCATCACTGCCCCAGGCCAGGAGGGGGCCTATGCCAAGGTAAGTAAAAATATTTTTACTTTGACATGCTTCCAGATCACCTCACTACCATTCGATACCACCAGCACAGTTGCATCAATACCAATGGTGTGGGGTAAGAATGAGTAGTAAGAGGCTTTGATGCCTTGTTCTCACTGAGATGGCAAGCCTGCATCTGGGCTGTGCTCTCTCAGGCTGCAGGAAGGTTCACAAGAGGGAATGCTCCACCCCAGAGCGAACTAGTCCAGTCTTCTTGCTGAGGTGCTAGTTTTCTGTGTCAGGGGAATATTTTATATGGAAGAGCTTTCAGTCACGTAGACTCTCACTAGCAATCTGCAAAGGTATGGACCAGACACACATGTCCTACCCCAGTGAGAACTTGGCCTGAAATGTTTCGTGCGTATGTGCTAGTGGAATGTGGGAACTGTTTTGGCTGCAATCCAGTAGTGTCATTCAGTAACAAGGAGA
>JAJKFI010000015.1:19016511-19055461 GCA_029204185.1 Lerista edwardsae | reverse complement strand
GTCTCCAAGCCCCCAACTCTGCTACTATTTACACAAATACACAACAGATAGGTGTTTTCTTATTTTGCATTAAGCATCATGTAGTTATACTATGCTTTGGCCTGCTCTGAAAGGCCTTATTAAGCCTCTATGCTGTAACCTGTAGTTTTAATAAATCATTATATTTTACTCTATGGTGTGCCTACTGTGTTGGGAGCGAGGGTTAGCTGAATCCAATCTAGACGCTGGGCTATGTTAATGTTAATGCCTCCTGGGCCACTGGAGGTTGCTGGTGGTCAGGAGGGGACATCATCCCACGACCCCTGGGGGCAGTCTGGAAGGGCCAGGCTCTCGGGTATTGTGATAATCCTGCAATGTATAAGATTGTAACCTTAATGGGGAGCCACCATCATAAGGGAGCTGTCCGTTGAAAAGGGTTGGGGACCACTGCACTACACTATGAATAGCAATAATCAATGTAAGAATTGTTTGTTTGCTTGTTACAGAATTCCAAATTATGGGTGCTGTAATGAGTTTTAAAGACAACAAAGTGTGGAGATGATTACATTTAGCAATGCATTTGCCTTGGATGTTAACTACTGTTCATGTATTTGAAGCATGAAAAGTATGTCCTCTTGCTGAATTCTGAAAGCAGCACCTGGTAAAAAAAAACATTCCAAATTCATTTACTTGAATTCTGATGATTACATTTTGATGAATTCTGCAGTCTTGAATCAGAGTGCAACCATTTGGAGTCAATCATACTTGTGTTGGATATTCTGTTTAGGGTAATATCCTAAACTTACTGCTGATAAATTTCAATGACTGACCCCAAATTTCAGTACTATGAGAGCGGGATAAAAATCTCTCTGAAACCATTTTTTCCTGCATGATTCATAATTGTATAAATAGCTTCCTCATGCCTACACCAAAAAGTCTCAAATACTGTAGGTAAAGTGCCCTAACTCCTGACAATTTTGGTTGCTCTTTGACTCACACGATCTGTTTTTCTCCCCTAGGATATTCTTATAAATAGCAAAAAAAAATAGACTTCCACCATTTGTAACCCAATGACGTGGTTTGTACATGTTTCCTTAACCCCATGATCCCTATTACCTCTCAAATCACCTTGGCTTGGGGCAGTTTTGCAGCTTAATTCTCAAGATTGTACCATGGTGCATCGTTTCTACACATTTTCTTCTAATGCCTTTTGCATTTGTAGCTGGTATTAGGAAATCTAGTACCAAAAGGTTAATGTACATCCATTAGTTCTGTTTAATGTGCTAGTAGGAGACAACCAATTTCTGTAAATTCATTAGGCCTGAAAAGGCACATGAGACACTTGAAATCCTCTCTTTGAAATCTGAAGTGCCGTTAACACTGCCTTGTCTCAATACCAGGGGAAAAGGCTTCTTTTCCATATAGCAAAGAATTATCAACAATTCCAGATTTTTTGTTTAAAACCTTTATGGTTTCTCTTCTTCTATATCTACTGCTAAGATCAGGGTTCATAACTTTTTCACCTGGCTTCTGGCCATCCCAATGCTCCTATAAGCACATAAGAAGAGCCCTGCTGAATCAGGCCAAAGGCCCATCTAGTCCAACTTTCTGTATCACACAGTGGCCCACCAGGTGCCTCAGGGAGCACACGAGACATCAAGATGCTTGCATCCTGTTGCCACTCCCTTGCACCTGGCATATAGATCTCCAACATGAGCATATTCACTGTATCTCTCAAGACTAAACTTAGACGTCACAGAGGCAGACATATTTGTTTGTTCACATATTTGCCCCATATGTACATAAAGCAAGGATGGGGATGTCTAATGGAGAAAGGGGCGAGAGAAGCTAAATTGTTCTTTTCCCCAATCATACCTCCCTGTAGTCTTTCAATTCAGGCAGGGAGTCACTTGTCTAAGGTTACCTGGGGAATGCCTCGTGACAGAGGAAAAAATTAAACTGGAGATGTTCTGATTCCGAACCTAGCCTCTTAGGCTGCAACCCTATGCACACTTACAGGGCTGGCTTTAGGGCAACCTGACCAATTGGGTCCTGTATCTGGAGAGGCCCCCTCTGAGGCGGTGAGCCTCGCCCCAGCAGTTGGCGGTGATGCTGCGGGGTGCCTCACCACTGCCGCTCATCCTGGTGAGCAGGGGGGCCCTACAGGGGTGAGGGTCCTGCAAAAATGTTTTGCATTGGGCCCCACAGCTCCTAAAGCTGGCCCCGTACACTTTATGAATTTACTTCTGTGTAGACCTTCTTGGTATTGCAGTGTTAGCCAAGCATTCCTAGATCCCTTCTCAAGACCTTGAGGTGGTTGTGAAACCATCAGGAGTGGTCCTGGGGTGGGGCAATGGACTCCCAGGGTGCTGTGGTTCCCCCCTGCCCCTGCTAGGCTTCTGCCAGAGGGCAAAATTGCTGGCATTTATCTATGAAAGCTTCCTGGATCTACCTTTTATCTACCTTCTATCAAAGGAGCTGTTAAATTAGGTGATGGCAGAATCCCGGATTTGTTAATTTGAGACAGAAGGCAGCTAGATTTGTATTTACTTTGTCATCGTTGTTTTGTCCCATTTCCTTCTTCTATGTGCTGATTGCCAAGGGAAAGCTCCAGAGCAGTGTCAGATCAGTAGTAATATTTTGTGGATCACACAGTAACAGGGCAAGGTGCTCAGCCGGCATTCTGACACATTATTCTTGCAATCAAAATGTAAATGAGCATGAAAAGTGACATAACACGAATCCAATGTTCATGACAAATATGCTTTTGAGAGTGAAGACCTGGAAAAACATGTACGGTGTCTCACAAGACATTTAAGATACATCATACATGTCCACTTTCCATCATGCTCAGATGTTGCCTTCAATGCTGGGTGACACACTCATTGCCTTCGCAATGCCTTCCCCAGTAAGAACAAGGAGCGCTGCGTTGTATCCCTTCACTCTTTTTTATGCTCATCCATGCTTCATTTAAAATGAGCCAGTGGCCAGAAGGCGCACTCCAGATTTCTAAATTTAGAGAACTAGGAGGATGAAATTGATGGTCGTGGGGAGACCCTTGGATCCATGAGCCCCAGACTCTGACAAGCAGCCCCACAAACATGATGAGTGTGAACGCAAATGAGACACAGGAAAGGTTAGCCATACTGAGTGGGATGAGAGCTGGTTGGGAGCCAGTCCAGTGAGAGCCAATCTGATGGACAGAAAGGGAGGGGAGGGATTATCCAGCCATGCCCTATAAAGAAGGTGTTGCTAAACCAGGGCCAGCCTTAAGCCAATGTGAGCAATGTTTTCACATTGGGCCCCGCACTTCAGGGGGCCCTGCACCAGCAGGGCAAGCATATTGCCTGCTGTTGCAGCCGGGATCTCTATGAACTGTAAGTCAGAGCAGCTTTACCCTAGTCCCTCCCACCTGCCCCTGCCTCTGAACGGCCCAAAACAGGCCACCTGGAAGCAGTTGGTGGTGACATATATCACATCACCACCAACTGTTTCCAAGTGCCATGCTTTGCACTTGGCATCAACAGCACTCTTCTTGGTGAGGGAGGGCCACCGCAAGGAGGGTTGTGGGCCCCGTAGGAATGCTCTGCATTGGTCCCCACCGCTGCTAGAGCCGGCCCTGTGCTAAACAGCCCCAGTTTGCCTTTCTTATGGATCGCCATGGAAGGAGAGTGCGGGAAAACGGGTATTTGCTTCCATGCTGCTTCACTTAGTGTTCCTTCATAAATTACCCTGCAGACACTTTACTACCTCCTCTGGAGCCATGCAAGGTGCCAGTTTTCTTAATCAACTTCATTTATGGAGAATGTATTGCTTAGCATGCTTTTACTTTCTTCCCTATTACTGTAATTACCCCCCTTATAAACTGCATGAGCTGCATATTCATTTCAGTCACACTACAACTCCTACTATTGCTACTGCTCATAATAATATTAATACTAATATTAATATAATACAATACCATTTTCAACAAAAATGTGCATAAAGCTGTTGACAGACAAATCACAGAACAGCACAGTCCTACTGTAGGCAGCTCTACTCAGAAGTGAGCCCCATTGCGTTAAGTTGAGTGTACTCCCAGGAAAGGGTCCCAGGAAAGGATTGCCACCTCAATCAATTACATTTAGACTCTGAATTATTTTTATCTAGTACCAGGTTCAGAGGTGGCTGTGCCAATGATTAAAGGCAGGTGGTGGGAGCTCCCCAGGTGACCTGGATCCCCCAAATGCTGCTGCTGTGCACATGCTTGTGCAAGCACCCCTTCTGTGGGTGTGGGAGGACAGACAAGTGGGTGAATGAGTGGCTGTGCCCTGGTCTCCTTTACTCGCACAGAGCCTGACATGCAGCCTCCATACCACTTCTGCTTTGCAATACTGTACTGGGGTTCCCAGCATCCCCTGTGCCTGTTCAAAGTGGTGTGGAGGAGGAGGCTGTAGCTGAGCAGCTGCCCAACGTATCCAGCAGTTATGGCCTGCAACAAAGCCTGAAAGTGCAATATAGGGATACCCAAAGATATTTTTGCCTATGATAGCAGCCAAGCTATCACTGTCTAGTGTCTACCTGTACATCACTGACAGGACTTACCTGGCAACTTAGGGAGAGGGCACCAAAAGAGAGAGGTGTGTGAGCTCAGAGTGTGAGCTCTTTGGAGCAGGGGCTGAGTCGACTGCCCTTATAACAAGAGTCCCAATCTCAGGGAGAGCCTCTAATTTCTGTTATAATATAAATAATTAACAATCAGGCATAACTTCTCCCCAAATGTAATTTGTTCATTTGATTTGACCATCACAGCATCGTTTTAATTATTTATGGTTGTGCCTCCAAGCATTCTAAGAGATGTACTGTGCAGTATTTCACAAAATAATGAAACCGTAGTAATAGGAGGCTTCGTGGCAGCTATTAAATCTTTACTGAGAGAAGGGACAAACTGCAGTCAGTGTATAAGAGTTCTGGACTGACCAGGCTGGCAAAATAGAGGTTCCTGCTTAGCTTCTAACTCTATCTAAGTTGTCTTTGCAGTTCCCATAGGTCAACTAATCATGGCTCTCTGTGTATCATTGTAATAATGAGGGACAGCAATCAAGACTAGGTTTGTCAAGAGTGTAGAGACTATCAAGCTTTCCCCTAATCTGGCAAGCTTGTGTCAAAAGTCCAGCAAAAAGATAAACATGTTATTGGATCTCTGTCTTATTAACATTCCTTTTTTAAAGCAGCCATGAAGAGCAAGGGGCAAAAAATCCCAGCTGGCTTTGTTTAGTAGCCAGCTGAAATCTGGACATTTTAGAATACAAAACTCAATATGTTAATTGGTATCTATGATCAACATAGGTTCAACATAGTTTAAAAAAATCTGTCTTGCGTAGTGGCCATTATGACTGAAAATGACTGATTTCTTTCTTGTTTAGGGAAGACTACTCATTTCTCTGAAACTGAGAGCACAATCCTAACCTACTTCCCAGCACTGACATAGCTGTGCCAATGGGGCATGTGCTGCATCCTGCAGTGGAGTAGAAGTCATGGAGGCTACTTCAAGGTAGGAGAGTGTTTGTTCCCTTACCTCAGAGCAGAACTTTCCCTTATACAGGTGCTGGAAAATTGGTTAGGGTTAACCAATTAAAGCCTTAGGATTGCACCCTAAGACTTATGGGAAATTGACATGCTGAATTAAACATGTTTGCACACAAAATGTTCAGAAGATTTAAAAGAACCATTTTGGATAAGACTTTATAATTTAGGTTTTTGAGGAACTTTCAATATGTTCATCATTGCAGTCAAATGAGCATACGCTACACTTCTTTTCTCTTTTTATCATTCTAAACATTTGGGATAGTCTCCTTGTTGGGATATTGAAATGGGGCAGAGAAAATTTACAGACTTGTATGGTAGGTTTCTGCCTGGAGACATGGAGCTCGAATGGCAACATGAGATTCTGCCCGGTGATATGAGTAAATGGCAACATGAGATTCTGCCCGGTGATATGAGTAAATGGTAACATAGAGATCTGCCCAGAGACAGCGGAGAGTTTGCCTGGTGATAAGGTCATGTGATCGTGATGACTGGAGAGTATATAAAGACCAGGGATACAAGTTACCAGTTAGTTTGGAGAGTTTAGAGGTTTAACTGTCAAGTGTTTAACTGTCAGTTACAGAGAGAGTTTGAAGTGTGTGTGCTTGAGAGAAGTCTTTTGGATGAGAGCTGAACATTGATTTATAGAAGCTATGTACAGAGTTTGCTGAAGTTGCTGAAACAGATGTAAAGAAGATTAGCTACAATAATACAGAAGTTTTGTTAAAGAAGTCTCTGAGTTATTTCTTGTCAGTGATCATCGGTGTTGGAGCTCTGAGTAAACCACTCTGCAGGAGGAGAAGCAGCATATTTATGTATTATTCCTCCACATCTCAAAAAATATAAAAAACAATATAAAAAAACAATATGAACGTATGCTTTTTGGTGTGTGCATATTATACATGCCCTGTGGGTCATCAGCACATGTGCATGTATGATACAGGCAAGCTGGACATTACTTCTACTCACAAATTAGTTCTATTACTAATTACTTATGATCTACAGATGGCTTGGCTGCACTTCTTTCCAATATTGAAGTGTTTTCCTTGTGGGTAAAACAATATATGTGTCTGCTTGATGAAGTCCCATGAAGGCAGCCCTTATGTGAAAATAATTCCACAGCCTTCCTCTTCACTGCTGTGGATTAAAAATAAGAAACAAGGACCTCAGCAGAGTGCTCTTAATAATGTGTGTGTGCACTCTTTTGAGAGCTCCCTACTCTTGCATGGAAATGTCGGTGACCTGATAAAACATTATGAGAACTCAAAATACAAACTGGTAATTTACCCTAGAAAATATATCACTGAGTGAAAGTTTTATGCCCTTTGAGCTTACTGTATTAATTTTATGCATGAGCGCTTTATTTTTGCCATGTGAGATATATCACCGACCTACTAAAGCAAAATATCATTAAGGCCCGAGAAGAGATTTGGTCACTTACACTTTGTCACCAAGGATCATTGCACAGAGATAATCTAGGGCTGTGACATGCAGTTTTTCAAATAGTTATTAAGTGATTTTACACATGCACGCACGCACCCACATGTGCACATGTATATGTGGCTGTTCAGACATACAAACACACAAGAGATTTTTGAGACATACAAAAAGAGATTTTTTTAAATGAGTGGATTATAACATTTTATATTGAATGGTTGGAAAGCATGTATGCAATGATTGAGCTCTGTTCAAAGTGGCATGTTGTTTCCTCCTAAGCCCTCCTCATACACTGATGTAACCATGGGTGGTATCCACAGTTTCAGTGGGGATGGGAGTGTTGGTAAATCCTTTGTAGCATTCCCCTGCCCTCCCCAGAGACCATGTATGACTGCAGAAGCACATGCTGTTCCTGGGATTTTCCACGTACAGTAATCTAGAATGGTGGTTACCTATTGTTCTAAATTGTAGGGAAGGTTTTTCTCTGGATACAGTGTGCCTCTGCACACAGACACTGTCATTGGGGGGAGAGCAGAGGGTGAAACCAGAGAGCACATCAGCGAGAAAGGTGAGGCTTGCTTGAATAATCCTGTTTCCCATACCTGGAGAATGCCCACAGTCACAATAACATCTGAAGAGGGCTAAAGACTTGCCTCAGTTCTTTAGATCCTTCTTTTAAAATCGGCAGAAAGATCTGAACTTTTCCCCATTGGCTTCAATGGAAATAAACCTAGTTTTCACTGAGATAATAAATTGGGATCTGGAGCCATTTCAGTCATTCTGTTAGGGTACCATAAGCATGGGCAGAGGTGTGGTGGTGGTGGGAATTGTGGTGTGCACTCTGTCCCCAGCTGATGCATGGGTTTTTTTTAAGGGATCATGAGAACTTGTATAAGTGTACATGCATAGGGACCTCTGTACGCAATTTGAAACTCTTGAGCTGCACCACATCAGGTGAGGCTCATGTGACTGAAAGATTCTCCATAGCAAAGCAAACAAGACATCTTTCCAAATAGAAAATGAGTATTTTAAGGAGAAGGTTTTGAGCCTCCTCACTTAGAGAGAACTAGATTTTGTTATACAATTATACTTAGCTATACTGAAGCACGTGGTGGCGCAGCGAGTTAATCTGCTGTTGCTGGGCTTCCGACCGCAAGGTTGGGAGTTCGAGACTGCGTGACGGAGTGAGCTCCCGTTGCTTGTCCCAGCTCCTGCCAACCTAGCAGTTCGAAGGCACCTAAAATGCAAGTAGATAAATAGGGACCACTTCGGTGGGAAAGTAACAGCGTTCCGTGCGCTATGGTGTAGAGTCATGCTGGCCACATGATCGGACAAAGATGCCGGCTCTACAGGTTTTGAAACGGAGATGAGCACCGCCCCCTACAGTCGGTCACGACTAGACCATTCGGTCGTGGGGAAACCTTTACCTTTATACTGAAGTAATGACACAGATTTGTATAAGCAAGCAAGCAAGCAAGCAAGCAAACAATATTTATATACTGCTTTTCAACAAAAAGTTCACAAAGCGGTTTACAGGCAAAAAATAATAATAATAATAAGTAAAGTTAAATGGCTCCCTGTCCCAAAAGGACTCACAATCTTAAAAAATGCAGAACAGCAGCAGCAGCCGCCACTAGAAAGACTGTGCTGGGGTGAAGAGGGACTGTTACTCTCCCCCTGCTAAATATAAGAGGAACACCACTTGAAAAAGTGCCTCTTGCCCAGTTATCGTGGACTACAGCATCTTTGCACGTGTTAAGAAATGTTGGAAAAGGAATTTATGTTCCAATGAGGACTTTGGAGAGTTTAATTTTCGTTTTTATCTTTCTTTCTGGTTGTGATAGCTCTTTATGAGGGTAGCTCTGAAGACTACAGCAAACATACTTTGATACCAAAGGAGGATTGTGATAATACATCTAAAGTGCTGTCCAAGAAGAAAAAAGCAAAGTGTACTGACTATATGGGATCCAAAGGAGAAAACTCCAGCTTCAGAGAAATTCTAAGAGGTTATTGATATGCCTAGAAGATTCTGGCAGCAGGGACATGCCTCCCAATGCTGAGGTCTTATTTTTGATCTTGGAAAGTGAAATTGTGGATGGGGTGTTTACTGAGGAAGAGCAATGACTGCATACTTCATAACCTCACAATCACTGGAAGGGCATACAGGACAATGTATTGAAGATTACCTCCTATCTCAGCTCGTATATTCTGGCACAGAAAGCCAGTGGTTGCTATTCACACAAAAAATGGAGCCTGGAAATCCAAGGATGTGGGTTATAAAGAATATTTATCCACTGCTTTTCAATACAAACATTTACAAAGTGGTTTGCATAGCAGAATACATTCAAAAATGGTTCTCTGTGCCAAGGGGGCTGGTGCTCTGACACTTCAGTTCAATGGAACCCTATGGATTTTAGATGGGACGGTAGGGATACTCAGCGTTGTCATGTAGCCGGAACGCTGGGCGGGAGGAACAGGTGAGCGGCAGCCCGCCCGTTGCGTTCCGGTCCGTTTCGCCGTCTTCCCCGCCCCCACAAAACGGCGAAACGGACTGGAATGCAACGGGCGGGCTGCCGCTCACCCGTTCCTCCTGCCCAGTGTTCCGGCTGCATGACAACGCTGGGGATACTCCATTGCGTTTATGCATTTGACAACTATCTTTCTTGCTGTGGAACATTCTCTGCAAAAGGAAAAGCAAAATAATAATAAAACCCCCATAGACAGAGAAGGCAGGAAACTGGCTTATATTTTATATGTTTGCTGATATATATATTTTTTTCAATTAGACATTTTATGGCTCAAAATCTATTCCTCCTCTACTTTGACGTTCAAAACGGGAAGGTTTCAAGTGGGTTTGGGCTGATTTCAATACTTCTGATAATAACAAATGACCCCTTCCTCACAGATGTTACCGGATTGCAAGAACCGGCTGGCAAGGGTACTGCAAGCTGAAGCCGTGAAGCTTCCAAGCAGCAGGCACCCTTGGCTAAGCCCATTTTTGAGCATGTGGCTAGAACACGGGTGCCTTTGATCACATGGAGATGGAACACATGGCTGAGATCAACATCCCTCCCCAGCGATACCAGTACAAAGATGAAAGGTCTCCTTTCAGAAGGCCAAAAGTTTTTATTGTTTAGTGTAGCATTTATTCTTGTTAATGTAGCAATTAGTTGCTTGGCTTCACTACGTGCGTTACCTTCAGCTCGGCGCAGCTGGAGAATGCTCCCCTCCCTGATTCTTGGGCATACCCTCGAAGATAAGGGAAAGGCTGTCTTGAGCAGAACTGGTGCACAAGCCCAAGACAAGACAAGGTCCTTGGAGGGAGCAGTAGTATCTCTGTGCTTGCCAGTAGACAATTATAATCTTATGTGCGTAGTTGTAAAAATATGTGTATGTAATACTTTCTGCTACTGAAGCTAATAAAAGCTGGGCTGGGACAAGACACTCTCAAACAGAGACCTTTCAGACCAAGCTTGTTGCCCGTGTGAATTCTTCATCTCGAGATCCCTTCATCTCTTTGAGATCCCTACAGTTTAGAGGTTGGATGATTCACTTGTGTATTAAACAGATAATAACAGCAACTTACCATCCCTGTCATCATAGCTGCCCAAACACTGAGGACACAATCCTAACCCACTTTCCAGCACTGACATAGCTGTGCCAATGGGGCATGTGCTGCATGCTGCAACGGAGTAGTAGTCACAGAGGCCTCCTCAAGGTAAGGGATGCATTGCCCTTACCTCGGTGCTGGAAAGCTGGTTAGGATTGCACCCTGAAATTATTACCCTTCGAGGCCTTTCTTTTGATCTCCCAGCCTTCGGATATGAGCTGGATGGTGGCCAGGGAGAGGGCCTTTTCTGGTTATGGAATGCTTTCCATGGAAAGCTCAAAGAGGCTGATCTGATGCCAAGTTTTGTTGGGGGTTTTGCACCAGGGAAAATCCTTTTAGAATCCTTTTATTTTAGGCTGAGTTTGTTCTTAATGCTGCTGGTTCAGGAATATGTTCCTTTTATTTACTGATCTTTTAATTGAGTAAGCAACTTGGAAAGTCCTTGGACATAAATCTAGGTAATAAAATAAATAGATCATTGTAAATACAGGCTTCAGTTGAACCTTCATCCTAATAGTTGTTTTACAACCACTAGAAGAAGTACTGTCTCCCAGTGGTGTCATCCAAATGATTTAGGAACAGGTACTCACTTTTGATTGGCACTTGTCGGGGTCCGCGCGCCAGAAGTGAGGTCATAGCCGGAAGTGATGTCATGATTGTTGCCATGGATGTGATCATGTTTGTAATAACTTCAGCTTGTAGTTAGTGTTGATTTAACTTCTATTGCTTTGCTTTCTAGAGATGTGTATATACATATTTTGCTTCAACTGTTCCCTGGTTAAATAGCAGGGGCGAGCTTCGAGTGGGCAGGGCCAGCTCAACTTCTAGGAACCGGTACTCACGTAGTGGTGTGTAGTGGGTGCATGACATCACTGCTGTCTCCCATCCGAGCCACAGGACCAGCCCAGAAATGCTTTTAGAGCACCAAGAGTCCTCAAAACTCTAGGTCACTCTGGCTGTCCTCAAAACATTGGAGGGGCTCTGCCAGGCAACATTTTTTCCTTAAATCCAGAGGTGCACTCAGCAACAGCAGCTGCTTTTGATCATATTTTTCAGATATACAGTCAGTCCTCTTTCTATATGAATTCGCTATCTGTGAATTTGCTTATCCGTGTGGGGCAGGATTGCTACTTTCCTCGTTATTAGTACCTCTGTCCTCATTATCCACTATGCAGAGACCTTCCTGAGGCTGCAGGGACCTTCAGAATGGCACTTCTGACCAGCACTGACCCCTTTAAAATGGCTGGCAAACAGTGGCGTCTCTACAGGGAGGGCAGAGCTCTAAGTTTTGCAAGAAGCCTCACCCTGTCATGTAAATCCCTCCTCTCCCTTGCTGCTGTAGCCAGTAAGCAATGCCAAGATGTTGCTGTTCCCTGTGAGGATTGGCTAAAACGGTGCAGGAGAGGAGTGATTTCCACTGCAAGGTGAGGCTTCTTGCAAAACTTAGAGCTCTGCCCTCCCTGTAGAGATGCCACTGCTGGCAGAAGCATCCACCTGCCATATTTAAGGGGTCCATGCTTATTGAAGCCTGGCTTATTGCACAGGCTTCAAAAGGTGCCATTTTGAAGATCCCTGCAGCCTCTGGAAGGTCTCTGCAGCATTCAGATATTTTTTGGCATTTCCTGCAACACTCTGATGGTTTCCTGAGAGTCTCTGCTTGATTCTTCTGATGGTAGATAAGCTATCCCTTGTACCTAACCTCACTGATCCCATAGGATCAGTGGTTCATTATCTGAGAATTTGCTATCTGTAATATAAGGATTTCCAGGAACCTAACCCTAGCGGATAAGGAGGACTGATGGTAACTAACATGAGATCACCTGAGTCTAATGGGTCCTTATCACAGGAAGGAGTACACAAGAAAGATAGAAACCTTGACTCACCTGAAGCCTCTTGGGGGAGTTCTGCACCACCAGCCCAATTTAAAGATGTGGCAAGGAGGGCCAGCCCTAGGAGCTGTGGGGTCCAATTTGAAATATTTCTGCAGGGCCCCAGGAGGCAGGCACCAACCTCTATTGCATGACCCCTCCTACACACAATGACGAGGGCTGGGCCTGGGCATGATGGTTGCTGGCATGAAGCATGGAACCTGGAAGTAGATGGCAGTAATGTGCTGATGTCATCACCACCACCTTCTGCTCCTGGAGTGCCCTGATTTTGAGCCCACCAGAGGCAGGGGCAGGTGAGAGAGCCCTTCAAGTGGGAAGTTCCACTTATTGCACAGGCTTCACAATGCCTCTTCATGGGGGATTACCTGCTTTGAAATCTGAAGTGCTGACTGTGGGCAATCGGCTTGCTGCCCTAGCATAGGGCCCCTCAGATAGAGGGCCTGATTGGAAGCGCAATCCTAAACTGGAGGTAGGCTGGTATAAACTAAGCCAGCAAAGTTTGGCCAGCACAAGGGCCACCATAAAGCATTTTTGGAATCAGGGAGGATGGCTCACGTCTGTGTGCTGGCCTCTCTGACTCCAAGTGTGGTCCAAACATACTCTACGGTGTGCTGGCGAAACTGTGCTGGCTTTGCTTATGCCGGCCTAACTCAGTTTAGGATTGTGCCCTGGGCCATATTGGCCTCAAGCAAGCCCTGGTGGCAGGAATTCTATAAAGAGGAGCTATGGAAGAGGAAGATTAGGATTGGGCTGCGAACTGCTTGCAGAGGCACTCCCTCATGAGGCCTTCGAAGTAGTCACCCCCTCCCCAGCCTGCCTGCTCAGTCATCCAACAGCCCAACTCCACTGCCACCATCACCACTCTCTGATGCCCCTCTCATTTCCCTACGTGGATTTCATCTCTTTTTCCCATCCCCTGTGACTGCCCCTCTTCTACCTCTTCATCCTCTAACTGCTTCGTGAAGGTGCTATCCAGCGGCGTCATTCACCCGGTACGCTGGGCGGGACTTACCTTTGAGCGGCAGTTCGCCCGTTGCGTCACGCTGTGTTCCGCCGCTTTCCCGCCTGCCGGGGCGGGCGGGCAAGCGGCAGAACGCGGCGTGATGCAATGGGTGGACTGCCGCTCAAAGGTAAGTCCCGCCCAGCGTACCGGGTGAATGTCGCCGCTGGTGCTATCCACTTGCCGCAGCAGCAGGGCAGGACCATGGTGGGCAGAGTCAGGAAATGGAAGTAAGAAAGATATCGACCGTGTGCAGGAGAACGAGAGAGAAAGGGAAGTGCCCTCGAGTGGGACAGGAAAGTGGGGCAGCATTAGGGTTGCTTGGCCTGCAAAAACATTAGATAACAATGGGGAAGGAGTTCCTCTGAAAAAGTCTGCAATTTGACCTGTTCATGTGTATATATGCTATTTGTGTGACCACACAAATGGCTCTTTGGAAGACAACGAAGAATCTTGTACCACTTTAAAGGCTAACAAGCTTATGTGGCCCACAGGTGTCTTCATCAGATGCATGACCCAGTGGATTGCAGCCCATGAAAAATCGTGCTGAACTAAATGGGCAGGTCTTCTAAAGTGCTACAAGACTCTGCTGCCTTTGCTGCAACAGGCCAACATGGCTATCCTGATAGAAGTTACTTTGCAAACCAGTAGTTACAGGAAATTGCAACTCTTTTAGGAGTTAGAAGGTTTGGAAAATGAATTAGGGTGAAAGCACCCAAAGCTCTTCCTGAGTTTGGATATTCTTGTCACTACTGATCTTGAACTTGCATGTCCAATTCTGAGCCCCGCTGAGTTTTTTTTTATTTATTGACTCCAACAGGAACAAAATCTAACCTTAAAATCTCATCTTTTTTTGAAATAGGAACCTCATTTATTTTCATGCCGTTACGTTTGTTCCCTTGGCCCTGCAGCCATATGAAAGAACATTTTAATACCTTCTTGTTTTCTAAACTGCTCAATTTCTTTTTCCTTTCCTGAGCACAACTCCCAAGAGTTTGTGTGTTCGAAACAGAGCTGCTAATCGCTTTTAATGATAAAAGACGGGCTGTGACAATTCCAGGTTTCTCTCTAGGAGGGACCCCAAATTGCTGACCACTGATCCCACAATAAGCACTGGCTCAAGAATGAAAGTAATTTCCTCCTTTTGATGTGCCTGTGTCTTACCAAGATGAAAAATACTTGCTAATGCATTATTTCTCGGGCTTGTTTTCATTCCATCTTAAGAAACGTGACATACTATACCATAGGGAATAAGTTCTATGGTGAAATCTGCTTAAATGAATTTGTGATGAAGTGACAAACGAAAAGTCAAAAATGAATTTGCTGCATACACCAATTCCATCAATCCTGGTACATGACAGGAAATATATCAACTAATGAAACGGAATAATCTACCCCTGTTAAAAGCTGCTGCATAACAATTGATATCTGGGGAGAGTCTGGTGACTGGCAAGCTGATTTTTCTATTGGTCACAAACCTATCTCGACTGCCCCTTGAATTGCAATGAGAAATCCCATCATCCTGCATATGGCCAGAGATGCAGAGTGGCTCTGTAGCATGTGCCAAGCATAAATCAAGATGGTGGTATTCTGACAGCTAAAAGATTATGGCATGTTCAAATTCTGAATGAGAATTTTGGCACTCCCGTCAGGACTGTCAGAATCAGTGGAGATCTCGTAGGGGCAGTATAAAGGCAGGTGCGAATGCCTTATGAAATTTGATCCAAGAACAAACCTTGGCACAGATTTGATTCCTTCTTAGGGTCAAATTCCAAACTCTCCCTGGTAACTCCAATAAACTTAAAGGGGTCATTAAGAATCGGGAAGACATTAAGAATGCTTTTTCCCCTTTAAACAAAAGCAGCCACATGGAGACCACCCCTGATATGAATGAAAACAGTGGTACCACTGGAATAGCTAATGAAACTGTAGCCCAGTGCAGAGGGCAAAATGATGCCCCGGAAGTGACATCACAACAAGAAGTGGTATCACAGTTATATTTTCATTTTCTTGTTTATTCGGCCATACCTTTTGAAAGAATGAAGATACTGAACTTTAATTTGTTTCATTGCATTCTGCATGAAATTCCACATCAAATGAAAGTATTAAATGAAATACATGAAAGTATTATTCCTAAAAACCACAATTTTAACGAACTGCAATTTTTACATGACAGTTGTGTTTTTGTTTTTTTGGCCATAATGTTAGATAGAGTAAAAGATATTGAAGATATTACACTCCAGTTTGTTTTACGGCATTCTGCATTAAATTCCACATCGAATGATATATAACATGATGGTTTTATATATCAATGTTTTCACAATTTTGGCCACTAATGTCAAACTCCACTTGTCGCCCCTCCCCCAAAGCTTGTGGGCAGGTGTAATTGCACTCACATGCACTTCTTTAGCTACACCCCTGAGTGGTGCACAGGGAAGGAGCATTAAAAGCCATTTCCTCTTGCACCGTTTTCCCCTGGAAGTTATCCCTGGAAGTCCTCTCTCCCTCAGAGTTTCTATCTGATCCTAAAACAGCTATTTGCTACAAATTGCCCCTTTATTGGGGGAATTTCTGGTGAGAAAGCTTATTTATGAGTAAATGTATACGCCTCCTTTGCCTTGTATGGGACTCTGACGGAAAACCGTCTATAAAGCCCTTTGTCAACAAGGCATTCGTAACTACATTATGCGTGTAAGCAGCAGCAGCAGCTTTTGAGATAGATTAGAGAAACTGTGAAGGCTGGGAAATTCGGGAGGGGGCTTCAGACAGCAAAATGTGCTTCACTTTCAAAAGCATTTTACAGATTTAAACATTTGCAAAGGGGGAAAATCAATACCAGTCTGTTACTTGTCCAGATATAAAATTAGCAGGAATCTATGAGACTTTTTAATAATCTAAGACAGTAACCTTGAGTCTTGTGAAAGTTAGGGGAAATTGAAAACCAGCCGTGATACATCTGCAATTGAAATTGGTCCCTGTGCAACCCTATTGCTCTCAGATTCAGCTCACGCCAATAAAATAGCAGAAGAGACACAATACAATGGCAAATTGGTTCTTTGGGTATCGTAGCATCTCAGCTTAAAAGTGCTTTAACCTTGGCCTTATACTTCCTGTGGGTCCTCTTGCAACCACTGTATAAGTACGAACACCATCAAGTAGCTGACAAGATCCTTCGTCTTAGTACAATTAAAAATGAAACCTCCAGCATCCTATTGATTCTGGGCATTGGGCTGAACCAAATGGGGGTTGGTAGGAGGAAATAAATATTTCAGAATATAAGATTTAAAAATATGGCGGCAATTCCAATCCTTAAAAGAGGGCTTTTTGACCTCTTGAGTTTTGTCACCAGAGATGGCAGCTGTGCACAGGAGTGGGGGACCCTGCAGCAAGAGAGAAGCTTCTGCAGTTGCTGCCATAATGATATACTGTATTGTACATAAAATATACACAGTGCAACATGAAAAAAATGACACTTCCACCTTGTGCCAGGTGACCCCATTCATGACCCTGACTTTTTTCCTGGACGCTTGTGAGTGTGCCTAGTTGGATAGGTCCTTGGGTCCAGGACCCTGTGTGCCCCTGTGTCTATTTGGCCACATCTACTGTTGGGACATGGTGGCGCAGCGAGTTAAACCGCTGCTGCTGGGCTTTCCGACTGGAAGGTTGGGAGTTCAAGACTGCGCGACGGAGTGAGCTCCTGTTGCTTGTTCCAGCTCCTGCCAACCTATCAGTTCAAAAGCACCTAAAAATGCAAGTAGATAAATAGGGACCACTTCAGTGGGAAGGTAACGGCGTTCCGTGCGCTACGGTGTATAATCATGCCGGCCACATGACCATGGAAGCTTGTCCTCGGACAAATGAGAGATGAGCAGCACCCCCTACAGTCGGTCGTGCCTAGATCATTTGGTCATGGGGAAACCTTTTACTGTTGGTTGCCTGATCATGCACATCTACTCTCTAAAAAAAATAAAGGTATATTATGCAGCCACATCCAAATATCTGTGTTTACTTGGATGTAAGAATATGGGACATACTCTTAAGTAAGTCTGCATAGGATTTCAAACTTTGAATCAACAGTAGTAATCTAGAAGCCCAACACCACAGCAACAGGATCATCTCTTTATAAGTAATGTGCTAAATCCAGCGTTTCCACTTGGTGGGTTGCAACCTGATTCAGGTGGGTCATGGAAAGCTGGGAACAACCTTAATAGAAGCTGCAGACCTTGCTCTTACTGTATTCCTTTTGTGAGTATTTACAACTTGAATTTTAACTAAGGGGTTTTGGTTTAAATTTTGCCGTATTTTGTTTGTTATTCAGCCATATTTTGCCATATGCTATATTTTGTCCTAATCTTGCTTTCTGTCAGAGATGTTTCATGGTTGTGCAATTCCTGCAGTCCACGACTACCAGTTTGCATTCCAGGAGTATCATTTTATTATGTCACAATGATGGCACTTCCTGTTTGATGATGTCACTCCTGGCTGTGACATCACATCCGGGTTAATGACATCACTTCCGGTAGGTCCCAACACAAGAGCCATTCTAAAAAGTGGGACCCAGTCTAAAAGGTTTGAGAATCACTGGTCTAACATATGAAGATGGGATGGCAATTAAAAAAGAATTGAAATGTGGCGGTGGGATGCTCCTTGCATCTGCCATCCTTCAAGCCACTCTCTCCAGATACAATGCCCAGTAGTGTGGCCAGAGGGGGAGCGGCATGGTAAGTACTGCAGGTGCTGCATTATGCCATGTAAGCAACGTCTCCCACTCGTCATGGCCTGGAATGGCTCCAGTGACTGGGAGAGGCTGCTGAAACAGCGCATTGCAGAGCCTACACTAATTACTGTGCTGCCTTCCCTCTGCCTACACTACTGGTAATTCCCATACCAGGTTGGAAGTCCTGGGTCAAACCCCTGCACTGTGCCCCCCCCCTATGATGTCCCCTGATGGCACATTGGATGCCACCACTACCACTGGCATTGAAAGTTCAGAGGGCCAGGTGGACCCTCTTATGAGCATGAACCTTCCACCAATGACCCACATGGCAGCCCTCTGACATCACTCCTGACCAGGTGCATTTCTCTCATTTGATTCACTTTTGGTTTTGGAGCCTGTCTAAGGGAAATTGACACTGGAGGGCAGCCTGTGAGGAAGTCTTTCCTGGATGGAAGGCGGCGTCCAGACAGCCCTTTTGATTTAACCTTGGAGACACGCATGCAGGCCCTGCTTAATCATGGCTGGGGAAGCCTCACAGGTAAGGAGATGGTTCTGCTGCCATTACATCTACTTTGGACAATCTCTACAGGAGCCAAATGATCCCATTTTCTTTCAAAGTTGGCCAATGCAACATGTACTATGCCAAGTCATCAAGGATAAATATTTTAGGCTGCAATCCTATACACTTAGCCAAGAGCAAATTCCATTAAATTAATTGGGTCTTTTGAGTAGTCATGCATAGGCTTGCACTGTTCATGAAGGCTTCTTCCTGACATGCTAATTTCCATGTGGAAGATCTTATAAAAAAAAAAAAAGGAGACACATTTAGAGCACAATCCTAACCTGGAGTTAGGCTGGCACAGTTAGGCCAGAAAAGTTTGACTGACACAAGGGACACCATAAAGTATATTTGGACCACTCTCGGAGTCAAAGAGGCCAGCACACAGACGTGCACCATCCTCCCTGACTCTGAGAGTGGTCCAAACGTGCCTTACAGTATCCTTTGTGCCAGCCAAACTTTGCTGGCCTACCTGTGCTGGCCTAACTCCAGGTTAGGATTGCGCCCTCAGTTCACTTCCTCTGTCCTGGAGTCTGAAGTGACATAGCCCATACGCAGGTTGACCATCTCAGAGCCAAGCTAAATTGTGTGTGCAATTGTATTTAACATGCATGTATTTCACATGCAAAACACCACAAAAATCAAGAGGAATGCAAGAGGAATGAGGTTTGTTTTTCTTTACATGACTCCCTGCACTATTTACATTTTTTTTAAATCTTCAATTTGCTGTCAGTGAAAAAACTTTTTAAAAAAATATGGAAACAGCATGTGGTGGCACCACCCAATGCTGTGATTGGGAATACAAACTGTAGCAGGGACTAAAAGTTTACCTCCCCATACCCCCACTGTAGTTTTTAAATATTTCATGTGCCCCTGCATGGTCTATTCAACACGGGGGGGGGGGGGGAGCCAAATCACACCTTTGTTGTAACATGTCATTTGGCATTCAATGAGAAATAGCCTCAGCAGCTGCCTCCAGTGATTCACAGTCATCTGATTAACATGTACATTGTCCTTTCAATTTATATTGCTCCTAGTAGAATTGTGTAATGTGTAATTGTATAATGTAGACTTAGATACTCTTATTCTTCCAGATGGGGGAAAAGGCAAAAATTTCTACAAGGGGCAATCTGACTTTGAGCCTGCCAACTTTTCTGGGAAAATGCATAGTCTTAAAAGTAATGTAATTTTTTTTATTTCATATACAGTATCTATTTTATTTGGTGGCAATGAACAAAATTCAGTAAATTTAGTCTTAAAGAGAAGTTAGATGTATTACAATCCATTGAGCTGTCGTCTGGAACACATTGCTGTCATTATTTCTCCATCTGTAAAATGGAGGCAATACGATTTACCTTCAATTGTGCTGAGGCATGCGGATGAATTCCACTGAAACCCAGCTATCCAAGATCACTGCATCAAACAAGTCCAAATTTTGTAATCCAAATATATTAATTGTAACGCAGATATATTCACTTAGTGAGGAGGAGGAAGCAATGTATGATGACCAGCTGCTGCTTCCCCCACCCCCTCAGCTCAATTATCCACCGCTTCCTGAAACTGAATTCACACATGCTGGCATATCCTTTACTGAGTGACTATAACATCATGTAAATGCTTGCAGGTATGAAAGGACCAGAAGAGATAAATGAAAGTGCTCCGTGAAGGCAGTTCACATATTCAGCTGTGAGGAGGGCACAGGGATATGCACTATAAAGTGTGCCCATATGCATGGCTGCCCAGTCCTTTGCAGATTTACGTAGAAGTAAGTCCACCTGACTTAAATGAGACTCCTGAACAAGAGTGGAAAGGTCTGCAGCTTTGATTTTTAACAGGTCTGGATAACTTGTAAGAACATCAACCTAACCTAGCTGCACATAGATTCTCAGATGCTGTGTTAGGGTTGGGCATGTCTTCAGTGAGATGCAGAAATTGTGTGGATTGGGGTACTCTTTATGCATACTGTAGCTTTTTAACTCAATGTCACAAACAGCCAGTGTTGGGGAAATTTTAACTCGAGTTTTGACATTTTGACCTGACTCTCATCTGAATCGAGTCAAGCGTGTCATTGACTCTGACTTGCTAATTTGGCCACTGACTTACAGTGAGTCAGCAATTCTGGCAACTTGAATCAGTGCACGCACTTCATTAATTTGTTGCAGCTTCTGCATCAGAAATAACTCGGAGATGGGGAAGGCGCTACAAAGTTGCCACAAGCAACGGTTGATTCATTTCTTTGCTCGTTCTTTCTATTCCAGCCAGAAGAAGAGGCAGGTGATGGGGTGAAGGGAGGGTATGTCCATATCAGTTCTTCTTCCTGCCTGTGGAGCGTGCCCAGTACACACCATAGGCTGCAGCGTGCTGCATAATTCTTCCAGTCCTGATCTTCCTCCACAGGAGGGAGGGAAAAAAAAGAAAAACTCTCACTGGATGGCCAGCCGGCCCTGGGTTATTTTATTTCCTTTTGTTCTGAGTAGGGCTGGTAAGTGTGCCAGTACCCAATATGGGGCATTCCCGTGGGGCCCCTCACCCTTCCCCACTCACCAAGAAATGCACATGGTGCTGCATGTGGCACCTGGAAGTACTTGGTGGTGACATGATGATATCTCTGCCAACTGCTTCCAGGAGGCCCATTTTGAGCCATTTGGAGGCAGGGGCAGGTGGGAGGGCCCAAGGTAAAGCTGTTCTGTTCACCCCACTGGCCTACAGCCCATAGAGATCCCATCTGCAGCATTAGGCAATCTGCTCACTGCACTGGTGCGGGGGGCCCCCAAAGTGCAAGGGGTCACAAGACATTGGTCACAATGATGACATTGGTCACATTGGTTTAAGGCGCGCCCTGGTTCTGAGTATATTTCAGGGGTTGCAATATGAATTGCAAAGGGTTTTATGAACCACTTGTGATTTTCCCGCAGCCATCACCGCGCATGCTCGCTTTTGTAAAAAGGTGGAAAAAAGGTCTCACTCAATGAATGACCTGCAGCGACCGGACTATTTTTTCCCTTCTGTTCTTCTGAGTTGCGATGGGAACAGAGGGAGCGAAGGAGTTTTCATCACAGCAGCCAGTTTTGTATGGAGCTGAAGGCTTCCTGCCGCTACACATGCTTGCTTGCTTGCTTGCTGCTCGAGTAACAGCTGCAGGTCAGCATGGCTTTGGTGGTTTATTTATATAAATGAAATGGTGGTTCCATGGAAGGAGTGAAGTGCTGTCAGCAATGCATCATTACTCCCCTGGAACATTAAAGTTAAGTGTGAAACAACAACTCCGACTGCCCCCCTGTACCTCCCATTTTTGATTGTATTCATGCATGTGTGTGTGCAAACCTGATCTGCACCATAGCTTGCCACAAAAAGACTCATGTGAAAATGACTCATAAAATTCCATGGTGGCGTCACCATAGGCATGTGCTAGGACTCATGCACAAGTCAATTCACATGGGGGCAGAGGCTCCCAAATTGACTCAACTTGAATTTTGAGACTCCTTCCCAATGCTGCGAACTCCTTCCCACTGTAGCTCATTGCCATTCTTAAAGGCATAACCCCCTTTTTTTGGTCTAGTAATTTAACATTTGATTTAGAGAGCAATCTTAAGATGCGCTGAATTAGTGAGGCTGGCAGGCCAGTCCCAAATCCAGTGCAGCTTCAGTGCGCTGGGGAGCCTCCCCAGGGCAAGGGCATGTTCATGCCTCCATGGGGCAAGGGCCTCGGGATCACATCCCTGCCTTCCCCTCTCTCCAACCCTTAAAGGGAAATGCTATTCAGGCTGGTGGGTCATGCGAAGAGCAATGTGTTAGAGCAAGTCTTTGGTCAACATATGTATTTGCAGGGTTGGCCAGATCTGACCAGAATCTTTGTTTTAAAAGCAAAGTCCTTGCAGGGTAAGGCTTTGGTTTGCTGCATACAGTGATGTCATTCAGGGGGAACGGACCAGGACGGGCGTTCCGGATCCTAACGGACTCCATGGCTGGTTTCGGGTTCCCGACAAGTGCCAATCAAAAGTGAGTTCGTGTTCCTAAATCATTTGAATGACACCACTGGCTGCATATATGTGCCCAAATTCTATATTGTATCTTTAAACTATTGGGAAGGGGTGGCAGGAAGAAGGTCAGCAAAAGCTTAAGACAATATATAAAATTATTGTTTCCTCACAAATATGAGAGTGAGAGTTAAATACCGTACAGTGGGTGAAAACTACATTCATACTGAGAATTCAGTATCTAGTGTGTTTTGCTTGCTTCTTTCCAGTTCATTGTCAAACAGCATTTGTAGCATCATCTCTAGTCTTCCCTGCTGATTGCTATAACAACGTGATCCTCAGAAAGGTCAGATAAAAGAGAATATGTGTCATTATGTGGCTATGAAGCTATTAGCATGATGCAGGCTGATGAGCACGGCACATCAGCAACTTGCATATTGGCAGAAATGACAGATTTCTCGGGGAAGGCTGGAAAATTTTAGCTTTCCAGGGCTTTGACACAGGGCTTGGTGCGGCTTAGCCGTGGAACTTGTTCTCAGTGCTAACATTGAGCCTGGCTGAGCCAAGTTGAACCTGAAGGTTCTGTGGACATTAGTCCCAGGTTCAGTCCAGTGAAAGGGCTTCAGCTACAAACACCTTAGCCCAGGGATGTCAAACTCATTTCATATAGCAGTCTGGATAGCTTTCATGGCATCTGCAGAGGGCTGAAAGTGATGTCATGTAGCAGACAGTGACATCATTAAGCCGGTGATAACCAGAAATAAGCATTTTGTTCTCAGACAGGAACTCTCTGACAGAAGAGAAAATATGCAAATCTTGACCATATTTTCAAGATATGGGCGATCTCAATTATCATGCTGGCTGCCCTTTCTGCCTCTGTGACTGCCCCCTCAACTGCGGGATGCAGCACATGCCCCATTAACACAGCTATGTCAGTGCTGGAAAGTTAGTTAGGATTGCGCCCTAAGTTACACAGTGTAGCGGTTACATAGGCTGAGAATGATGCTTGCTGTGGTGCCACACCAGAGGATGTCTATAGTAGTGGTGCTGGGGAAGCAAGATACTCTTCAAGGTCTCCTCTTGGATACATTCAAGATTACATTTTGAAAATGCAGGATCTTCAAAGAGCATTTATTCTGGTTGCTTTTGCCATCTCATAACAACTATAACCATCTTATGATTTCAGCCAGAAACATCAGCCTTCTTAAAAACATTTGCTGCATACTTTGCGCAGGTACCTATTTACCGGTCACATTGCCATTACCTGTTTAGGATCAGTGAGTTGGTCAGAAGTTTAGTGTTCCTGAGGAAGAATCGCATGTCACGTGTGCATGTGCGTTGACCTCTCTGCAGAGCTTCCTAGATGGCGTTCCTGTATGGTTCCCATGATTCACAGAGAAGTGATAAACCGATTTAGAACTGACATTAAATTATAGTGTAAATGTGCTCTGATAGTGGTAAGGTTGCCCAGAGTGAATGGAAGATTATGTCAGCTTTCCAGTGTGGGATAGAAGGAAGGAGATGGGAATCTGGGTATTTTCCATGGCAATTCATCTTGCAGTGAGCAATAAAAAAGAAAAGCTGCTGAGATGACTGAGCTCTTAGAGCTGGCAAAGTATGCATCAACCCCTTCGTGTCTCCTGAGATGACAGCTTTTGGAAGCCAAAGACAAACCTTTCAAAGAGATTAAAGAGGTGCTATTAATTGCTATTGATCATGGGTCAAAAAATTAAATTGCATCTGCAACTGCATCTCTGGAAGGTCTAAATGAGAAAAGGCAGTTAATGGGTCTGGCTGGCCCAGTGCTGTAATTAATTAAAAGGGGATGAGAACATTAAAAAAAAATTGAAATCTGAGTGGGTAGCTTTAGAAGTAACCAAATTAAGACAACGTACATCCACAAAGGAATGTAAATTACAGGTTAATTGTAAGTGGTCAGAGAAGCTAAGAAGAGGAAAATGCCTGTTGGCAGCAACTTTTATTCTTAAAGTTATTCAAGTGGAAAACCCCCCCCACCTCTTTTAGGAGAAAACTCTACATTTCCGAGGGCCTCTCTTACACGTTACAAGCAAATTTATGTAACACAGGCTGTACACTTTCCTGGGAGTAAGCCCCATTGAGAGTAATGGGACTTACTTCTGAGTAGACATGCATTGGATTGTGCTGACAGTGGTATTCAAACTATTTAGACTAAGATGCACTTTTTAGATTGGCACTTGTGTTGGGACCCACCAGAAGTGATGTCATTAATCTGGAAGTGATGTTGTGGCAGGAAGTGATATCATCAAGCAGGAAGTGTTGTCATTGTAACATAATAAAATGATACTCTTGAAATGCAGACTGGCATTTTTGGACTGTAGCAATTGTACAACCAAGATACATCCCTGACAGAAAGCAAGATTACCGCAAAATATTACGTAAAAGAGGTGAACTAATTTTTTTTTTTTTAAAAATCCTCACTTGAAAATTCAAACAACACTCACAAAAGAAATATAGCAGAAGTAAGGTCTGAGGCTTCCAAGCTCCAAGCTTCCAAGCTCCCATCTTTCCGCGACCCACCTGACATCCGGTCGCAACCCACCAAGTGAGTCCCAACCAACAGTTTGAATAACACTAGTGTAATGGAATCTCCAGAATGATTCCAGGAAAGCTGATGGGGAAGAGACAATTTGTAAGGTGTTGAACCGCTTTCCTTTCTGCAGTGTCCCTGCTCTAAATCACCTCCACTGAGCTGCTGCTTCATTGCATGGAATTCAAAATGGCCATTACAAGGGTGGAGGATTTTGAATTGTGACTGTACTATCCCTTAAACACTGGCCCTGGAATACTGTTGGCTTTGTAACACTCTCAGTGCTTTCAGTGCTATGAATCTCCTGCCTCCAAGATAGGCACTGGGAGGTTGGAAGTGAGCAGGATTCCTGTCATCCAAAAGATGCTTTGCAAGCAGCTTTTGAGACTTGGGGTGCAGAATCCCAGGACTGCGGCTGCTGTCTTTTCAGTGCCGCAGCCTGTACATACCCAGTGGGCATTCATCTTGTCCTCTCTCTTATTCTGATTTGGATGGAGCCACCAGCAGCCTGTGGCTGGCAGATGTGAAGAAACATCTGCTATCCTGTGGGAAGTTCGACAGTTTTGTTCTTGAAAAGGCTCACTGCACAGCCATTAAAAAATGTGAGGGCGCCCACTTTAGCAGCTCCAGCATGCTCTAGTGGAGCTTGGTATTTCTCAAGTTTTCACAAAATTGTGCTTCCATTTTCAACTGCTGCTGGTAGCAATCTTCTTAGAACCTCCCCCCTCCCCAATCTGCCTATAACAATAAAGCAAGACAACAGTAAAGACCACTTATCAAACTGGAGAGTTGGAAGATTTAGAAAGTAGTGGCTTGTGACTAACGATATATGCCCGGCATTCCTACTCCTTGCCCAAGGCTTAAGCATAGTTAGCATTTATATGCTGCCCTTAGTATTTCAAGCATTTCACATACAGTATCTATGGTAATCTTTAGAACAGCTCTGTGAAGTAGGTAAGTGTGGCACAGTGGTTCTGGTGTTGGACTTAAACTTGGAAGATCCAGGTTCAAATACTCACTGAGCAATGAAGCTTCCTGGGGTTTTTTGGGCCAATCATTCATTGTCCGTCAGCTTCATCTAACTCACAGGGTTGTTTTGAGGACACGAAGAGGGGAGCAACCATGTACACCACTCTGAGTTCCTTGGAGGAAGGGTGGGATTTTTAAAAATGAGATAAATAAATAAATATTGTTATGGCTGTAATGCAGGTGGTGGGGGAGGGAGGGAAGAGAAGGCTTGCTTCATGGCAGACATTTGAACAAGAGATTTCCTGATTTGTCTTGGCTTATGCACTAGTGTTCCTTTTTTTCCACTGCAGACAGAGCTCCCAATGGAACAACTAACCTTCCAGTGGCCAGTAGCTTTGCTCTGTAGCCGCCAGACATTATGTGTATATATTATCATTTTTTGAATAAAGACTGCATGAACACATTTTTATTTTTATGCTTTCATTATGAATGCTTATGTGTGTTTCTTCAGCTGCTTCTCCAGCCAGGAGAAAAGAAATCATGGAAAACCGAAAGCTGTGTGTTCGTTTCCCTCCATTTTGTACTCTAAATATCTAGTTGCACTCAGATGCAGGGTTAGGCCTGCTAAAACATTGTCTTGGTTTACAGTCTTACACAGAGTTTGGCTGCCCAAATCCTACTGTATCCAGTTGACTGTGACAGGAAATGATGCACGTAGGAAAACAAATTGTAACGACCGGCGTTAGGCCTAGCTGCTGCCTCAAATGTTATGTGAAGATTTAGTCTCACAGAGGTAGGGGAGCTGCCTGCATGCCCACTGGGCAGTTCCCATGAGAAGCAAGAAAAGTTGGGCTCAAAACAAAGACTTTTGGCTGCCGTCCTTGGTTGGTGCTATGAGCATGGGTCGATAAGACATTGTCCACTTCAAAGCCCTGAATTATGTTTCTGTTTTATGTGTACCAATTAAGCCAGGTATGCTCCACCCTAATGAG
Source organism: Lerista edwardsae (assembly GCA_029204185.1). NCBI lineage: Eukaryota > Metazoa > Chordata > Lepidosauria > Squamata > Scincidae > Lerista > Lerista edwardsae. Next base: position 19,028,198 of record JAJKFI010000015.1, on the reverse strand, counting down.
GGAACATCTTCTATAGACCTCCTCATTGGCATGTGTCCATCCCGTTATCTTTGCACATGACTGATAGGATGTCCCTTATCTTTCGCAGGTGCATAGCAAGAGGTCTCCTAATGATGGGAACATCTCCCACTTGTTGAGATAAAAGGTCTTTTAATGATGTGGCCCAAGTAATAATTTGTCATACATCATTGTGCCATCAAATACTTTGTTTTTGCCAATTAGCACTGATGTCTTGATAAGCACCTAGCCTATATAAGCTTACTGTAACTTAGGTTGAGGCGCGACGTGACTTCAGACACCAGTATGCCGCAGTGTCACTCCAAGCCACCTGATAACACTTTGTGTAAGTTTGCTCGCTGATATGAGCTTTGTTGTAGACTTAGGAGAAATAAAATGCCTTTGCATCCTGCCTCTGAACTGAGTGTATTCCTTCCTCTAATATCCAGAAACAACCCCTGGCCCCTGGTTTGGCTGTCCAGCTGGAACACAAACTGATAAGGAATTGTAACAAAAATGCATTTTGAGATATTCCTTAAAACGGTTTAACTTTTTTCCTAAATATTGTGCTGCTTATTTTCTAATTAAGTCACAGGAGTGATTTCATACTATGCTAGTTGCTTTCTGAATTTATGTTTTCACAAATTCTTTGGGGTCATTGGCACAGTGCATTGTTTTAGTTTTCAGGAATGTTTTATTGTTGACAGTGTGTTTCAATGTTTAGTGTTTGTTTTAGACTTCTTTCAGTGGGTTAGTAGTTTTTAATTCTCCTCCACATGTACACCGCAGAAGCATATACAGTATATGCTGTTTTCAGTTATGTTACTCCTGTAGACACTTTATCTAGGCCTCCAGCTTTCAGCAGAAAGTTGTTGTTGGTTTTTTTTTTTTTTTTTTGCTCAGGTATTCAAGTAGATGAGAAGCTCTTGTGACTGTGTGGTGCCTTGGAAATCTTTCTTCAGTTTCTTTAATACCCAGTAGGCTGAGGAAACCTTTTAAGTTTGAAAGTGAGCAATCTCTGTGTAAATGTCTCTGACTGGGGGTGCACATTTGTTGCCTGGGAGACCAGCTCAGAGTGGGAGCTCTACTGCTCATAATGGGGAGGTAAGGAGAGTGATCTCCGGGAGGTCAGTTCTGTGTCTGAGAAAGGTCAGGGAAAGGAAGTTGAAGTGAAAGTGGAGAAGGGAGAGGGAGTGGGGTATGTATGAAGCTGGGCAGTATCCACTGAATACTAGTTCAGCAGCAGGAGATCATTATTTGCGTACACGCCCCACTTCTGGACTTCCCAGAGACATCTAGGAGCCAGGATGGTGTAGTCATTATGGAGTCGTACTTAGACCTGGAGGATGCAGGTTCAAATCCCCACTCAGCCACAAAGCTCCTGGGTGATCTTGGGTGATCTACTCACTCCTCCTCTCTCTCAGCTTCACCTACCACACAAGGTGGTTGTGAGGCCAAAAGAAGGGAAGGAACTATGTTCAGTATCCAGAGCTCCTTGGAGGAAGGGTATAAAAATGTGTGTGTGTGTGTGTGGGGGGGGGAATCTGGTTGTCCTGATTTTGTGGGTTGTCATGGGAGACAGAATGCTGGCCTGGACCAATCCAGTAAGGCATTTCTTGTGTTCCTCCCTCAGGGAGAAATTATAGAGAGACATTTGGGAACTGAGCCTGACCAATCGAGTGTAGTTTTTACCTAAAGATAAGGGGTGTCTTCTGATGAGAGTCTTATTTCCCCCAAACAAAGGAAGTGACTTTGGGGACTAGGATAGGTGTTTTATTTAACGGTGTGAAGTAATTTTGGGCTGCAAATGGGTGTGTTCCAAAGATGTAGAGTGACCTTGGGATAGGGATGAGCATTTAATCCACACTAATGGGTCACAACCCAATTTTTGGTGGTTTGCAAAATTGACAGGGTAGACTAGGCTTTGTGCATCAAGGGTTAAACAGTCTGCTACTGGGGAGGGGTGAGCACTTCTGTGCAATCACCCTTATAGCCACAGAGGTTTGAGCATCTGGCAAAGTGCAACTTTTGTTTTAGGGGCGTCCTGATGCTAAAGAGTTTGGGAACCACTGGCCTAACTGACACTGAGCTAGTACATTGGGCCTGGGCTACACCATTTTAGACTGTAGATGGGAACTCATATGATCCAATGTTCTTCCATACAAAAATAAATAAATAAATAAATAAATCCCTGCATATAGAAAATTGGAGTGCCAGACAGCTAGAATGCTTTTTCCTGACATCTTCTATGTTTCCGTTGACATCTTTAATGTTCTATGTGGAAGGACTTTTTTTTTTGCATTGTATTTTGGTAGAGCAGAGCAGCTATGTGGGCCCACAACAGAAGTCTGAAATGGTACCACCTAGACATCCATTAGTTACCTCGGTGAGAACAAGGTTAAACAAGATTTAAAAGGGAGATGTCAGAGCTGTTCAACCCTATCTTTGAAAAACAATGAACAAAACAAAATATGTATTAATAACCAAAGCAAAACACTACATACAAAGGAGAGTTAAGCTGCAATCACAATAGCTTTTGTATATTGCAACTTAGATAACATTTCTTGACTTTTCAAATGTGACATAATATGGGTACCTCAAGAACCTTCTGATGAGGGTGAAAGAGGAAAGTGCCAAAATTGGCTTGAAGCTCAACATTAAAAAAACTAAGATCATGGCAACCACTCCCATCACTTCCTGGCAAATAGAAGGTGAAGAAATGGAAGCAGTGACAGACTTTATTTTCCTGGGCTCCAAGATCACCGCAGATGATGACTGCAGCCATGAAATTAAAAGACGTTTACTTCTTGGGAGGAAAGCTATGGCGAACCTAGACAACTTAATCAAAACCTGAGACATCACCCTGCCAACAAAGGTTCACATAGTCAAAGCTATGGCTTTCCCAGTAGCAATGTATGGCTGTGAGAGCTGGACCATAAGAAAGGCAGAGCGCCGAAGAATAGATGCTTTTGAATTATGGTGTTGGAGAAGACTCTTGAGAGTCCCCTGGACTGCAAGGAGATCCAATCGGTCCATCCTCCAGGAAGTCAAGCCTGATTGCTCCCTGGAAGGACAAATCCTGAAGCTGAAGTACTTTGGCCACCTCATGAGAAGAGAGGACTCTTTAGAAAAGACCCTCATGCTGTGAAAGATTGAAGGCAAAAGGAGAAGGGGGCGGCAGAGGATGAGATGGTTAGAGAGTGTCACCGAAGCAATGAACATGAAATTGGGCGAACTCAGGAAGCTAGTGGAGGACAGGGAGGCCTGGCGTGCTGCGGTCCATGGGGTCGCAAAGAGTCGGACACGACTTAGCGACTGAACAACAACAACAACAATATGGGTACATGGAACTGACAGCTTAAAAAACAAGTATTTAAAAGTGTCCCCAAGTCAACCAAGACTGTTTAATGTTTTCATCGTATTTAGAGCTGTACATATTTAAAGTACTGTGCAAACAGTAGCGGTAGTAATTATTCAGCGATTAGCGTAAACTATTAGTTAGTTTAAATGATTAATGACTCATCTCTATTGCTCTCTAGGGATACCAAATGCTCGTTGCAAAATGGAAGCGAATTATTACTCTGATAGTTTGCATTAAGGTTATATTATAAATGTGGTTCAGGATGGAAAAAAACTGAGGCTGTAGACAGAGAAGAGATACTGGACACTGGGATTCTTCTTCACAGCATCACTGCCCAATCCTATCTCCCATTGGTACCTGTGCAGCCACACTGACGGAACTCATGCTGCATCCAGTGGTGTAGGCGGGTGGTGATCAGACAGACAGCAGGAGGTCAAACTATTTTTCACTTACCTACCAATAAGCTGACTGCTCACCTATGTATCTCCTTGTCACCTATGTATCTCATATGTCAGCCATTTTGCTGGTTATAACCCAAGAGAGAAAAAGGGAAGGGCAGATTGAGAAAGAAGGGGTAAGATCTGGTGCATGCAGATGATGGCAAGATCCACCCCTCCCTTCCTGCACTCCCCTGTTCCTCCCTGAATCATCCCCTGTCCTCCCCCCTCCCTGCTCAAGACACGCCTCTGCTGCCAACTTATTGGTGCCAACGGAGGGTTCTGGAGCCATTACTGCATGTACTGTGCTGCTGCCCATTTATGACCGTGACCTGGAAGTGCATGACGGCAACCCAGCTTTCGTGCCACTGGAAAGTGCCCTCCGCTGCTGGAATGCAAATTCTGTAGCGCAAGGTGACCACAGAATTGGGCCTTCAAGTTTGCCATAGATTTTCAAGGAAACGTTTATCAATAAGTCTCTTTAACCCTACCTCTTTGCCCCATGGCCCTTGTCTGGAATGGGCCTTCACACACATACTACATTATTAACACACTATTTACACTAACAAAGCAAACTAACACCAGGGCCAATAATGAAACCAATGTCATGTCTAGTTTGGCCATTAATATGAGGCTGTGGCCCAGTTCTGATCACTGATGGTACACGTACATAAACCCCAGGCTGGGTTTAATTCAGTGATGTCATTCGGGGGAACGGACCAGAATGGGCGTTCCGGATCCTAACGGGCTCCGTGGCTGGTTCCGGGTTCCCGACAAGTGCCAATCAAAAGTGAGTTCCTGTTCCTAAATCATTTAAATGACACCACTGGTTTAATTCAGATTGGGATGGCCAAATATGAGTGTCACTGGAATATTTTTGGATAGGTTCCGCTCTCTCTAGAATACTCATAATTGCCACTTGTCCTCCCTTTGTGTCCCCAGCCCCTTACCAGGCAGCTGATTCCATGTCTCTGGCTTTAGAGATGGGAGACCCTCTATTTCATATCAGTGTGGTTGGGAAAATAATCAGGGAGATTCTGTGGGTTCTGAACTAGTGTCTGAAGTCAGTGACAGACCAAATGTGGTCAAACAACCTGTGATTCATCCAGACAAGATGGAGGTGGATTCCTCTAATCCAAGACTGGATTGTTTTGGGATACTTTGTACTCCCACGCCTCCAAAATCAGATGCACAGCATGGGACTGTGTCTGGATCCGTAACGACTCCTGTGATCCTAGACGGTGAAAAGAGGTATGTTTCAACAGCCTCAGCTGGCTGCACTCTCTGCATCCTCTGCATCCTTTCATGGGAACTTGGCCACAGTTCTTCATGCTCAGTTAGATTATTTGTAACCTGGGCTATTTGGGCTGCTTTTCAATAGCATCCAGAATTTTCAGTTGATACCAAACACAGCAGCCACATATTTACCAGTAGCACCCTGATGTGATTCCAATTGCACTGGTTGCCAGTTTGCTTCTAGGCCACATTCCCAGTACCGGTCTTACCTTAAAGGCCTGGAACTGATATGAACCTGGAACCTCCTCCTACACAAAATTGCTGGCTATGTCGTTCAGCAACTGAACCGCTGCAACTATCCTCCCCACTTCCTGAAGTATGGCAGGTGAGGATCTGAGGTGGTTCAGGTGAGGCCTGAACTATGGCATGATAGGACCTTTTTGGCTGCAGCTCCTGGGTTGTGGTTCACGGGCCTTCTGCACTGCTGGCTGCTGGGGTGTGGCCAACACCTGATAGAAATGCATTGTTGTGACTGTTCTTTTCTAACATGTCCTAATTGACATGTTAACAATCGATAACAAACTTTCGAATTCTGTTCTTTGTAAGACACCCTGAACATTTGAAAAGTAGGACAAGGAGTATTTATGGTAAATAGATAAATGAGAATAAAAAAAATAGAGGCCTGCAGGCATGAAGAAGAGGACACCAGAGACATAGTTTGCTGGATAACACACTTTATATTTAACAAAATAATTTTTAATAATATATTTTTTTCAAATATTGTTTTCTAGAATCCCATTTTTTTTTTACAGTAGAGTGTTTTTGTTTTCACTAGTTTTCAGGCACACTATTGTTTAAAGGTGTAAAAAAATCTGGAACCTTTGCTGAGCAACATCCTCTTTACAAAGAGCTAGATAACCCCCCTTCAGTTTTCATAGCGGTTTAAGCATGTACGACGAGGATATAGGACTGATCAGAGCTTTCTTGAAGACAGTTAGGTCAAGTTACACTTGGCTCATGAAATGGTGGTGTGGCTCGTTTCTGGGGATTGACCCTGGTGCGCAATATCCACCTCCACAGCATGGTGGGTGTCTCCTCTCTCTCTCTCTCTCTCTCTCTCTCTCTCTCTCTCTCTCTCTGGGAGCCATGCAATTACTTGGTTTCCTTCTGGACAGCTGTACCGAGCACATGCCAAGGGAGAGGGATCAGGATCCTCTGTTCTCTGGGCAGCCTCTGGATTTACGGTTGGGGAAAGGGAACTCCCCTTTGCTGAAGTGCTTTTCTGCCAGCCCTCCCAGGGCAAGGGCTGAAGCGCCTGAAGCATTGCTGAAGTTAAGTAGGTCGAGGTCTAGTTGATGGCTAGATGAACTCCATGGACACCACCTTGGGTGACGTGTGCGTGAAGTCATGGGAATGAGTCATGGTCACTTATAAAGCAACATGGTAGAAGTCAGCAAGCAAATCACAACCAAACCAGTGCTCACCCCCCCTCTCTGTCAGGGTTACAAGATGTCCCCAGCCAAGCCCCCAGGAAGATAGCCGGGGTCCACACAGGACAGGGCTGTTGGGCTGAGCCCATGAGCCCTGCCTTCCGCTGAATCAAACCAGCTTCCGATTAAAGAAAACCACATAGGAGTGATTGGAGAGGGAACTCCTGCTCCTGGCATGTCCCTTGGGGCAGGAACCCCCCTTTGCACTCCTATTGCTATGACAAGTGCTGTAAGATGTTTGCTGTTGCAGAAAAGTGGTATATAAATGCTGTGAACAATTTCTCACTTTTTCCGTGCCACAGAGAGGGTGTTAAGGGGGAGAAAGTGGTTTCGACAAGGGGCTGACAATAAAATCTTCAATTACGGAGCTAGCAGCTAGCGCAGGATTATATCACTTCAGAGAATAGGTGGGCACCTGTGAGGACAGCCCCACATTAAAAAAAAATCTCTGGTTACCTTTCAACTAGCATGTGATGGAGAAAGCTGGTGTAGGTTTGTGGCTACTGAGCCATGAATCAAAACGTCTTTGGTTTGCTTGTGCCCAGGAGCTCAACAGATGGCCTTGTCCAAACCACTCCAGCCTCAGACCCTCTGCAAAATGCATATGGTGATAATAAAACACCCCTTACACGGGGTCGCAAGCCAATTTCAGGTTGGTTGTGTAGCACCTGGAGCAGCCATATTGAAAATATGAGAAGATGGGATGCTGGAAAGGGGGAGGCTGTGTGGTTGTGTGGCTTGTGTCGAGGTTGTAAATAGGCTTTTTTCTTTCTAATTCACTTTGCTTGAAAATGGCTGAGAAATAACCTATTGCTGAATTCTCAGGAAAGCAGCAGGCTCTGGCATCACAATGATGGCATTTCTAGCCATGACATCACTTCCGGTGGGTTCCCTGACAGATTGTCATTCTAAAAAGTGGGTCCCAGTGTGAAAACGTTTGAGAACCGCTGGGTTAGAAGGGCGTTTAGATATGAGGAAGCTCTCTATCATGCTTTTTTCCCCATTGCCAATCTGGAGTGGCACATTTCAGAAGGACTGTACTATTTGCAAGATTATACCAAGATAGCATGTGGAGGTCAGTTTTCAGGGAGGCATAAATGGGAAAATTCTTTTCCTCATCATTGCAGATGTTGGGGCCCCCTGGAGCTAAAGGCTTTCAAGCTCCTCCCCAGTGATGTAGTCCCCATGCTTTGGAAAGAGTGTGTGTGTGTGTGTGTGTGTGAGAGAGAGAGAGAGAGAGAGAGAGAGAGAGAACACGCTTGCATGTGCAGGCACGTGTATGCATGTGTGTGAGAGTTATCCCAGGAACCAGGCAGCAGATGACAGACATAAGTCCTCTTTGGTGCTGCCACCCACAGCTACAGCAGTGGCAGCGAAAGAGGCCTTTTGTCCATCTGGGGGATGGTGGGGAACAGCTGAAGGAGACCCCATCCTCCTTCTTCCCCAGCACCATTCTACAATTCCTCAATGTGGCATCAGGGGACAGGATATCTAGGACACCCATCTATCAAATGCCATAGTGGGGAGCCCTGGGCCCAATGGTTCCAAACAATTAGCTGGTGAACAATCCCATGGGCCCTGACTTACCTGATGGTGTTGGGGAGCAGAACATCAGTGGACCCCTTGCTGCCATTGGGGGTGGCTGCGGATGGGCCCTGGCAGGTGCCTCATCCATGGAGCCACCCTAGATGGCAGAATTCTGACAGGAAAACACATTCTTGGCACTCCTGTCCTTATTGATGTACTTGGGGTGAAAAGAGCTTGTACGCCTACTTAAATGATGAGGGCATTTTCTTTCCTCAATGAGGAAAATTCTTTTCCTCATCATTGCAGATGTTGGGGCCCCCTGGAGCTAAAGGCTTTCAAGCCCCTCCCCAATGATGTAGTCCCCATGCTTTGGAAAGAGTGTGTGTGTGTGTGTGTGTGTGTGTGTGTGTGTGTGTGTGTGCGACCCTTGAAGCAAACAAATTGTTGTCCAGAAAAAGACTCTTCCCCCCAGTTAATGTAAGCCCTGGGTAGACGTGCAGAGACTGACTGCTTTCTGTTTGCTTCTTGATGCATTCCAGCTCCTCTGTCCCAGTAAATTCTCTGTGCAGTTCTTAGTGTGTTTGTTCTTTGATGGATATCAGCCAATTGCATTTTCTCTTTCAGGTCTCCCCCCCCCCCAATAGGACATGGTAGCTCCTTAATAATTGATGGGCTGCTATACTTCATGGCTCCACTTAAGGTTTTCATAGTGTTTCAAACGCCTAGGTATGTCATTTATTTTTTATCCCAGGGAGTGAGAATGTTGAGGCTTGCATTGGTCTTAGCTCACTTGTGTGAAAAAAAGGGGGAGGGGGAAGAAACAACCAGCCCAACCAACCGTAAATGGAAAGCGCGGAACATTTCTGCTCTTTGTGGACATGAATAAATCACAAAGAGGGTGAGGGGAGGAGGGAGGCAACTCATGAATGATTCACCAGCGCGCATTTACGCATTAATGGCCAAACAGCAGAGTGCCAACCGTGCTGCAAATTGCTGCATTACAGAAGGATTGCCTGATCTGATGCAGGCTAAGGGACAATGCCAGCATCAGAGAAGGGAATCAACTTGGCAAGTACCAGCACAGCCCACCCCACTCTCCCCTCACCGTTGCAGCTTTGGTGGTGCTTCCAGCAAGGCTTGGCTTGAAGGCCGTGTCTCATTGCACGGAGCCACCATGCCATAGTCATAGGCCGCGGCCTAGTCTTGCTTTCAACCCACAAACAATAGCATGGGAAGGACCTACACAGTTGGCCCTACTATAATGGCAACAGTGCAGGATACGGGAAGCCCAGGCTGCTCTGCCTACTTGGGTGGAAGAGGCCCACTTTGTTGGGGCAGTGTGGGAGCAACTTCAATGGCAGGGGCAACTCAAGCTCATGCGGCAACCAGTGTCAAGCAACCCTCGGGCCTAGCTGGGTATTATGGCAGGAGCTCTGTCTCCCAGTTTTTAAAAAAGAATAAAACCAGCTGTTGAAGGCAGAAGAGTGAATCATATAAAGTCCAGGCTGCTGGGGGAGGGTTTTATTTAACCCTTCCTCTCACACCGTCTTCACAATCTAAATTGGGCACACACCGTACTTGTATGTTTTCCCTCACAGAGAAATAGCAGCTTAGTGTAAGGAGTTTACATGGTGGGGAAAGGGTTGCATCCTCCTTCCTCCAGTGTCACTATCTGATCCCCTGCCCCACCCAGCTGCTTTAACCAGTAGTGTAGCTACAGGAGGGTGGCGGTGCAGTACGTATTGCAGACACCACAACGTGCTGTGTAACCAGCGTCGTCATCCGCAAATGAACTCCTGGAACGCTGGGAGGGACTTACGCGGGGCTTCGCCGTGATTGGCTGCCCGCCCGTTTCGTTCCGCAGCTGCCCTGGCCTCGAGGGGTGCCTGCTCGCCGGGGGAGACAGGTGGGGGGCTCTGGGTGCCTGGGCAAGCAGCGGGGGGGCCGTGCCAACTGGGGGCAGCCCCCCTTAAGGCCAGGGCAGCCGCGGAACGAAATGGGCGGGCTGCCAATCACACGAAAGTCCCGCCCATGTCCCTCCCAGCGTTCCGGTAGTTCATTCGCGGATGACGATGCTGTGTGTAACCAACCCCTCCCACTCACTATCAGAACTATTTTGTGTTGCCATGGCTGCCCAGAATAGCTCTGATGGCGAGTGGGAGGGACCAGTTACATGGCACCTGCCAATACGTACCACACCACTGCCCCCAGTTTCAAAAAAACCATGGGATTCTGATTACAGATCTCCCAAGTCTAATTACACTTTAGAGTCTGGCTGGCAGTTGTGTTTAGTTTGGGAATGACATTTCCCGACGTCGTCTGATTGGCTGGCCATTGGCTGTTTTGCTATGCTGATACGTCTCCCGTTGCCTTCTTCAGTTGCACAGCTTGCTTGCTTGAGTCTGTGACATAACGCCACAAGCCCTGCACTAGGGATGCCAACTTTTGATCTGGAAAAATATTGGCTCTCTGACCACTTCATAATAGCTAGATTCAGGACAGATTTGGAGCTTAACTGAACCAGGTGGACCATGAGCAGAACTTGTCAAAAGCTGAAATTTACTGGCTTTTCTGCTGCCAATACTGGTTATCTGACAGCATACTGTTTTACCTGTTGTACCAGTGAAATACTGGCTGCTTTGCCACACTACAGCTTTGCTCTATTGCACACTTGCTACTAGTGACATATTATATATGAGAGTGTTGTGGAATGAGCTCAGCCATTGGGCCACCTAGACCCGTATGGTCTGTTCTGCCTGACTTCAGCTCTCCCAAGGATTCACACAGAGGTCTTTGTCATCCTGCTATCAAGTTCCTTGTAATGGGAGATGCCAAGGATTAAACTTAGGAACTTCTACCTCTAAAGCATCTGCTCTACTACTTAGCAACGGCCCTCCCCTACTGTCTGGCATGCTATGGCCTGCATTGCATGGGCTGAAGGGAAGATGGGGTCTGGTAGGCCTTAAAGGTTCAGGCTTCATAGTCTTTCTGATCCTTTATGCACACACCCTATGCACATGCATACACTACAGATACTAGGTAACATCTTCTCCATGATTTGGTACCTCACTGACCTCAGCAAGGCTACTTGGATACAAGGATATTTACCCAGCATGGGACTGAGATGCAGGCAAAGAAACAGAGGATCACACAACACACTTCAAAATGTTCAAGATCTGCACCTGCTACAAGGAGAATTGCTTGCTATGCCCCCTATCTTGAATTTCAACCTTGAATTTTAACACCTCAGACCTTGGGGCAGAAAAGAATTGTCTTGGGGGAGGGGGACATGACGATGGGATAGGACTCTCTCAGAACTTTAACAAAATTAAATAATGGACTCTGGCTTCTTCTGGTGCAAGCCAGGAGAAAATAGATAAGTAGCTAGAATTTGACCAGAGCCCAACTTAAAATATATCTATATTGGCGGTTGAGTTTCCTCAGGAATCATTGGATCCCCCCCTCCTATTTTCTTCATGAGGAGCTGCATAAAATTCACATATGTGAATTTGATATAGATCCTAATGAAGAAAATATGGGGAAAAAATCCATTGATTTCTGGGGAAACATCACCATCACTCACTCCAGTTTTCACACACACACACACACACACACACACACACACACACACACACACAC
>JAJKFI010000015.1:18967312-19014591 GCA_029204185.1 Lerista edwardsae | reverse complement strand
AGAGAGAGAGAGAGAGAGAGAGAGAGAGAGAGAGAGAGAGAGAGAGAGAGAGAGAGAGAATTTGCTTCTTAGTAAAATATTCACTTTTGTTGAACCCTAAAAGATTTTGCTGGTGACCCTATTGCAGCTGGCAGGAGATTTAACATGTGCAGTGTTGAAGCCGTACGTTGGATATGCACTGGTCGCTGCTTGGGAGTTTGCCCTATGCAGTCGGCTTGCCTTGGCATTCGCGTTTGGAACACTGAGCAGGTTTCCACCAGTCTCCGTTGTGACAGTGACAGATGTTACACGCATCCACTTTCACTTCGATGCCAGCCGGAATGATGGTGGTTCCTGCAAAGCAGTTTGGACCTGGAAATGTACACACATAAATAAATTACATGGGGAAGCAGATTGGGGAATATGGGCTTGTTTACACTGGGCACCATCCAGACAAAGTGAAGGACTTTGGAATCCTTTTGATTTCAGCTGCTAAGCCCATGCTTAGAAGCCCAGGAACGCTTGGCAGGGCTGAATTTTGGCTGGATTGTGGCCACTGCACTTACCCCTGAGCTGCACCCCACCCTATGTGCTCTCTGGTCTTTCTTGCGTGGTGGCAAGGTTGTCCAAGCTTCAGCAGCTAAGCAGGAAATGCCAGCTGCCCGTAATCATTGGTGCTCCCACCAGAAGCATAGCCAGAGGGGAGGTGGTGAAATGGCAAGTATGGCAGGCACCACAATGTGCCATGTTAAGCAACCTCTGTCTTGTGATCGGAGTAATTCAGGGCAGCAATGGCAACATGTAGCATATTGCTGTTGCTGCCCCAAATGGCTGCTATGGCAAGGGGGGCACTTACTGTACACAGGGCATTGTGGCACCTGCCATACTGACTGCACTGCCTCGCCTTTGGCTTCTGGCTCCCACTTCAGGAGCCAGAGTGTTGCTTGGGGTAAACTACAAGCAAGGCCTCCCAAGTACAAGCAGGACCTTATCTCCAGAGCATGAAGCTGAGTCTCAGCACTAAGACAACCTTCTCCTGCTTTCAATGCCAGCACCCTGGCTACAGTATTCATGAAGGAAGCATTTAGTGACCAGTGCATAGGTTCCATGTGCAAAGACAAACAGTCGATAGGTACTGTAATAAAAGTACAGGTACTGCAAATTTTAAAAGTGTGGAGATCGCTGAGCTCATTGAAATGCAAACAACGAACCCCTGGCCTTTTAAATCCAACTGGTGGCTCGATAAATTAAAAGCAAACAAAAAATGTGGAAAGAACTGGAGTTTCTTTTTGTCTGGAAGTGAGCGCATGTTTCAAACTATGTCTACAATCCTATCCACACTTTCCTGGGAAAAGTGCAATGGGAAGCAATGCAATTGAATGCAATGGGACTTCTGAGCAAACATACACAGAATTGCACTGAAAGTTCCACAGACTGAACACACTCTGGTTGAGCCCTATCCTTTCTTCCCCTCTTGCGCAGAGGGGAAGCGCCCACAAGTCTTGCCCAGAGGTCACATTCTGTAGAGGCTCAGCTTGCAGGAGAAATACAGTGTGTGCCCCTTGAGACAGGCATCCTACTTTGGTTATTTATCTGTGCAGGATTTCACATTTCTGGTCGCAGAATTCTGATTTATAGGGCAGAAGTCTAAATCCCCCTGTGTGTGATTTTCCTCTGCGTTCTCTCCCTGTATAATGGGAATATTATTTCTGTTCTCCAAACAGTTTTAGGAGGAGAACATCTACTAATGAACATGCCACACGCCAGCAATTTATAGTGATTACAGTCCTCTGTAAGTGGCTCAGTAGGATGAAAGGAATGGGGTTAAATTCCCAGTTGATGTAAAGGGACACAACATTCCTTAAACCTGGTTAGAGCTGCAGGGGGAGGGGGGAACTCCTGAAAGAGCCTCTGGCTGTCTTTCTTTCTGGGGTCTTGAGCTTGTTATTTGAGAACAATGAATTATGTATGGCAAAAATGATTTATTCATACTCCAAACAAGATTTATTATGGATTTTATTTTATAAAGGGGATTTTTTCTAATCTGCTTATTATCTTTTCCCTCCCCTTGCCTCCACTTATTTATGAGAAAATATCAAAAACCAAGTTGTTTCTAAGTCTGCAGGAATTTTATTCTGATGCTCATAAAAGGCTTACTAAAAAGAATGACCCAGATGTTTCTATACATGCATGCAGTGTTAATCTCGGATTCCCATATACGTAATTGTGCTGTGCCTCCAACACTACCACAAATGCAAGGTAAATCAAAGTTATGGCCTGAAGAAACCAGGAGTTTGAGTGATGCTGTACCTCTAATGACTAGGGATGAAGACCAAAACTTTAGTGATGCATTGCACTGTTGTCCTCATTAATGATGCAATCCTGTACTTGTGAAATACCAGTCTGAATGGGACAGGATATGAGGTATGTCCTCAGACAGGGCCGGCTTTAAACCTATGTGACCAATGTGACCCTGTGCTTCAGGGCCCCCTGCACTAGCAGGGTGAGCATATTGCCTGTGGCTGCAGCTGGGATCTCTATGGGCTGTAAGTCAGTGGGGCAAGCAGAGCAGCTTTACCTTGGTCTCTCCCACCTGCCTCTGCCTTTGAACAGCCCAAAATGGGCCACCTGGAAGCAGTTGGCGGTGATGTTATGATATCACCTCCAATTACTTCCACATGCCATGATTTGCATGTGGCACGAACAGAGCTCTTCTTGGTGAGTGGGGGGGGGCCCACAGGAATGCCCCACATTGGGCGCCGCTGTGGCTAGAGCCGGCCCTGTCCTCAGATGTTGCAGTCATGCCAGCTCTGCCATAGTAGCCCCAGTTCTGTCGATGGTTGTGTCATGAACACCAGTGCGATGCTGATACCGGCACAACTACTGCCAGGGTAAACCCCTCAAATGGAATATGTGGGTGGGATGAGGAGTCAACATCTATGCCATATCCTAACCTCCACCCCCTCCAGATGACAGGCACACCCCAAACATTGACAAAACACTGCACCAATGCCATAGCAATATAACCAACCTAACAACAGGGAAGAGAAAAACACCAGAAAATCTCAACTCCTTCCACCCCCTGCCTCACCCCCTTTCCTATAGCAGAGAATGGGATACAGACTGTGTTTCTCAGCCAACCACAGCACACCAACCCTGGTTCCAAAATCCCTTATTGTGCTTACCTTGCCCCAGGAATACTCCATACACAAATACCCAAGTGGAATCTCATTCCACCACTCCAACAGGGGAAGCAAGGGCACAGGGAAGCAATGGACGGATGCTGCGTCATGTATCTACTCCCCCCTCCCCCTTCAGTATTCTCAGTGTTGGCTCTGCCATCAACTCTGTGGCCTGATCATCCCCTCCTTTTGCAACAGCTAATAGCAGCGAGTGCCTGCTTTTCTTTGGTGAATGCCAGATGCTCCAACCATCTGCCACCATTGGCTCAACACTTATCTGGAGCCCTTTTGTCTTCTAGGAGCACTGCACCATCACAAGCGTCAGAATGATGACATCTCATAGAGTTCCACTGCAACCCTTCCCAGGAGTGTGAAAAGTCATGTTTTGCACCACCATGCTCTCACTCCCAACAGGAACACTGCTGCATGTGCACCCAGGAAAGTTTGTTACTTTCCTCACAAAACGCTGAGTTTGCCTTTTGATCCAGATAGATTCAGAGTGTGCATAGTGGGGTTGTCTCTTTTTTTCCTATGCTCTCTGTATTTCCCTGGGCTCTCCACAGACAGCTGTCCAACAGGGGGACACAGGATATATTTGTGTGTGTTGAATGTTTTTTCACTAAGAGTGCAGTCCTAACCGGTGCTGAAACAGGCCTGCATTGTATCCAGCACAGGTAAGAAACAGGCTTGGGTGCAATTTGGTGTGAGGGGATTTCAGTCTCCTTACCCCATGCCACACACCAGCCAGCCCAGTAAGGCTACTCAGATCTGTACCTGCAATTTTGCTGGCTCAAATCCGAGTGGCCTATGTAAGGCTGATTGGCCAGAGGCAGGGGTTAGGTCACCCAGGCCAGTCCCACCCCCTCCCAGGCCCAACCCATCTTTTGGACCCCTTTCCCATGACTCTTCCATGCCCAGAACCGCCTTGCTTCTGCCCTCCCGCCACGCCCTTTGCTGCCCTACTCAGGCCAGCACAAACTCAGCCTGTGCTGGTGCGGCTCAGCTTCCTTCTATTCCAAGTAGCTGCAAACATGCTTTACGGCATGTCTGCAACACCTGAGAGCCAGCACAAGGTGCTGTGATAGCTCAGGGCAGCATTAGGATTGTGCTGCCTGTAAACTGACGTTAAGAAAACTCTGAATGCAAGGGCGGCTCTAGGAGCTGTGGGGCCCGATTCAGGGCATTTCTGCAAGGGCCCTCACCCAGTAGTGTCATTCAGTAATGAACAGATGGAACGCTGGGCGGGACTTACCGCCTGATTGGCTGCGTGTTGCTGACGCGGCGCTGCCTTTCCGAGCGCCGCGTGGGCACCCCTGGCTTCAGAGGGGGTGCCCGCTTGCCTGGGTGGCGCGCTGGGTGCTGCGGAGAGCCACGGAGGGGCGCGCCACCCAGAAGAAGCCCCCGCGGCGGAATGGCAGGCGACGACGCGTTGCAGGCTCCCTGTCAATCAAGGGGTAAGTCCCGCCTAGCGTTCCGCTTCCTCATTACTGAATGACACTACTGCCCTCACCCTCCTCGTGGGGCCGCCACTCACCAAGAAGAGTGCTTGCGGCAGATGTGGCTTGCGGCAGATGTGCAAAGCGTGGCACCTGGATATAGTTGGTGGAGACATGATATCACTGCCAACTGCTTCCAGGAGCCCATTTTGGGCCATTCGGAGGCAGAGGCAGGCGGGACGGCCCAAGGTAAAGCTGCTCTGCTTGCCCCACTGACCTAAGGCCATAGAGATCCTGACTGCAGCAACGGGCGATTTGCTTGCTGCATGGTGAGGGGGCCTCCAAAGGTGTGGGGGCCTCCAAAGTGCGGGACCCAATGTGATGACATTGGTCACATTGGCTTATAAGGCCGGCCCTGTCTGAGTGGGTCCTCTCTCTCAGAACAGCTGCAGAAGTCCTATTTCTTATTCATTTGCATGTTGACAAGGCATTTGTGCCTCTGTTCTTAAGAACATAAGCAGAGCCTCACTGGTTCAGGCCAAGAACCCGTCTAGTCCAGCTTCCTGTGCCTCAGGGAGCACACAAGGCAACAATATCCCCATATCCTGTTGCCAGTCCTTTGCATCTGTTCTTGTTTTTCTTGACCAAAGGAATTGATGGATTTCACATTTCCTCCCTTAATTTCCTGCCCAGAATGCTCACCTGTAAATGGAACTGTAACAAGCAAGTTGTTCCCATCTGCTCCATCTAAACTGTCAATAAATTGGAGGTGCCAGTCTGTTTAATGGGGAAAGGGCTCCAGAGCTCTGTTTAACTTGGTCATACCTGCTAGCCTTTGTTTGCCTCTTTAGTGTACCCTGGCAAATAGGTTGGGCTGTCTATGGCTGGCTTTGCACCAGAGGCATTTGCATTTTACTGCACTGAAAACCCATTTCTTTCATCTCATTAACTTTATGATTACCACGGGCTTTATTAGTACACTTCCCGGAGAGCCCGGCTATTTCAAACTGCGGCAGACCACAAGTCTGAACTTGCCAGTCTTAACTACCTATGTAATTTAGATTGCTGTCAAGCCGAATAATGGATGGCTCCTGGATATTGCTCCCATTAAAGTGATCCCCTTCAGCTGCGCTTATAAGCGCCACAATAAATTTTGTTCACGTTTGTATTGGCTTTTATGGCCCACCCACAATGAAATGGTGCAAAGTGAGACATCTGGACAGAATTTTCAAACCATCTTGTTTGACTACTCCGTTGGTCACCTTCAAGGAGGTAGGAACTACTTCAACATGCTCAACAGCCCTGCTGGGTTTTTTTGGTCTATTTTTGCTTCTCTGAAAGGTAATATATATGGGACCAGACTTTCATGCCTCTGTGGAGGTTTATCAGGACACATTGAGGGCCTATGTTGGGGCAGGGCTGATGGTCTGTGTGCTGCCCTGGCAATGGCACATTGTGTAAAGCACATGGGGGTGGTTGGGAGAGGTGCTGGTGGGGAGGTCAGTGCCTGGAGCCTGCAGCTGTAAGGAACCCGTTGAGTGGAGGGAAGGTATTACTGGGCAGGGGAAGGTGAGGAGGGTTGAGACTGGGCAGGGACGGCAGTCTGGGGGCAGTTTAGGCCCAAGAGGGGTCAGGGATGGTGGCAGAGTCTGCTGCTACATCCTATTCCCCCTCCTGAAAGCCTTAAATGGGCTTCTGCACCAGCCACTGAGCATTTCTGTGCCACTGCATTGTGCTGCAGGCAGCCAGCCTAGGAATTGGGCTGTGAATATTTTTGTTCTCTGGAATTATGGTCAGGAAGGAGTCTTGCTGTGTTGCTGAATGGGATTTATTGGTGTGGTCAGTCACCATTTCACGCAACACTTGCACCCATGCAAAGAACGCATTTTAAGGGCTAGCCAATGTGCATCACAATAGTCATGCACGTGTAACTTCATTGGGGTACCCAAAAGCCAGTCTCCAAGGTTCTGTCCGTTTGGCAACTGCATCCAAACACAGAACCTAGGATGGTGTCATGCAGATGGGGTAGGGTTATGCATACGGGAGAGCGGTACAATCCACATAGAATCCACAGAGAGTGGGGCTGTGTCAGAGAGGGGGTGGAACAATATAGAGAGGGACTGGAAGCATTCTGAATGTGGAAGCTAAAAACATGCTCCCTGCTGATGACCCCAATGGAAAGTCATGAGAGAAAATAAATGGGGTGCTGCAGAAAATGACAAAAGTTCCCTTAGCATGAGGAGACCTCCATGACTGCCCCCCCCCCAGGATACAGCATTGGCATGAATGCATCAGCAGGGATTTAGAGCGCAATCCAACCCAGCGCTGGATTGGCAAGGCCGTCCGGCCAGTGGGTTGGAGCCTCCCTGTGGCAAGGGAATCTGTGCTCCCCTACCGTTGTGGAGGCTCCAGCCTCCCCTATGCACTCCTCAGATCTGCGCCTGCTAAACAGGAGGCGCAGATCCGAGGAGACTGCGCGGCCTCTTGGACGGGCCTAGGATTCAGCCTTACGGCTGAATCCCGAGTCCGCCCAGGTCCTGCCCTCCCCCACCCACAATTTCCCTCCATCAGCCAATTCCCCATGCGGCCGGACATGAAAGAGGCTCAGCGCAGTGCCTTCAGCGCCAGTCCTGTTGCTCTAGCACAGGCGCAGGGGTGCCGATGGGTGCCCCCACGTTGGCACTACTGATGACACATCGACACTACCACATAGCGTCGATGCTAAAGGCGCGCTAGGATTGCGTTGCCTGTTAAGATTGGGCCTTGAAATCAGGACTTTTTGAATGCTTTTTCTCTGCAATAGTGAGAACTGGAAGCTTGAGTAATTTTTAATGAAATGTCATGTGCCCAGCTGTGTGATCAACTGCAGTCTTTGCTGCAAGCCATGCCCTGCATTCCGTGGCATTTCACAGCCAGAAGATGACATGGAAAAAGTGTAGTGCAGGAATTTTTTCTTGGCCCATCAGCTTTTCTGTGAAACAAGCAAACAGCAGAGTCTGGAGCACAAAGCATGACAGATTATGTGACGCTGTCTTGGTTATACCCTCTCTCCCATAAGGAATGCTAGCAGAGCATACTAAAATTGCTTTGAACTCTGTTCTTTGCTTTCTAACTTCTAATGATCCAAGCTCCTTGTCTAGTTTCCAAAACTGTTTCTCAGCTGTACGAGCTCAGGTGCAGGTGTCTGGCTGCAGTGCCATATACACAACTTCTCCACGTATTGAAAACTAGCATGCTAGGAAGAGAGCAATGCTAGAAATGTTTCCCCTGACATGCTTGTTTTCTATGCACAAGGATTTTTCTATTTGGGGGTGTGTGTGACAGTACAGTCAGTCTTGTCGATTCCAGCCTGCAGTCTGAAGGTGCATAGCTTGATCACATCACAGAGAATTGGGCCCTTGCAGTGTTGTTCTGAGGCTGTTTTGATTAGGCAGACCCATTTCTTACTTTTTTTAATGCCTCAGGTCAATCAAATAATCTAGGAAAGGCAATAACTGTTTGTAGTTGCTCTGTGAGCAGACAAGCCAATTACCTGTGCCAATTTAATGAGATCTGTCCAGATTGCCTGCCAGATTCCTAGCAAAAGGCTGCAGTAAGGTTCCAGCTGTCATGTGTGGGTCTAGGTAAAAGCTACTCATCCTGCTCACTTGTTCCTTGGACACAGAGAAAAAACCCTTTTCATTCAATTTAAGAACAAAAAGATTCCCCTGGAGATCAGACGAGGAAGGAAAGCAGGGGGACAAATGTGGGAGGGGGAGAGGAGACTGCATTTGCTGTTGTTGCCCTCAGGCGGGCTGTTAATTATTTTATTGGAAAATTCAATATTGCTCAAACTCCCACACACAGAGGAAGAGTTCTCCTGGCACTTAAAATGGTGATTTGCTGCCTTGGCCTCCATTTAACTATGCCAAAAGGGATAAAGCGAGGATGTTGGCGTCTTTTTCCCCCCCCCCAGTGACAAGAGACTGAGGGAAACCTCAGCTTGACGTACTGTATACCGGCACAGAATGGAGTTGCACCTGTTGGCCACCTATCTACAACGAACCTCAGGGATGGAAGCACCATGCTAACTAAGATGGATTTTGGCACTGACTCTGGCACTCAATGTTGAGGGGGCCAGATGAGACCATTAAAGGCCTGCCAAATTTCCATCACAGTCTGGAAGGAGAGGGGCATTTGGCACAGTACCCAGCAGAAGCAAGGAGCGCCATGCGCAGCAATGGCTTAGTGTACAGCCTTCGGCGCATATGTCAAGGAACAGATACCAAGGATGAAAGTGAACCCCGATGGGGAGGAATGGATCAGGCAACAGGCCTCCTACACTGCCAGAAAAACCACATGGAAGAGATGGCAAGCAGTCCTCTCCTTTGGACGTCTCTTGACATTCCTTGACACCACCATTCATGTCCTGGCTATGTGACTTCTCATTCTCTTTTGTTTAATTTCCATGCTTCCTTTTATTCTACACCCCCCCCCGATTCCAGTGATTTTCAACCAGTGTGCCGTGGCACATTGGTGTGCCACAAATGATCTGCAGGTGTGCCATGGGAGTTTGGAGGGAAGCTAATTTATTAGTAGACACTGGGAAATGTGAGCCCTTGACTGGCAGTGTTATTTGCCTTGTCAAAAAACCCAATAGTTGCCTTGACAATTTTAGTGCTTTGTCAGTGTGCTGTGAAATTTAAGGAAGATTGAAAATTGCTGCTCTACTCTCTCATCTCTACCATTGGTCCTTTCCCCTGCTGCTTCCTCTTTGCACAGTTCAAGTCTTTTTTTGCCTGCCAATCTTGGCTGCATTCTCAAAAAAGCAAGCAATGTTCAAGAATTCACACTGAGTTCGAGAATTCATGTTGTAAGCAAGAAGTACATATTGTATTTTGCATATCCTATTCAACAGTTCATGGGAAAAACAGCATACAAGTAAAGGCAGAATCCATTTTCTGAGAGTGTATCCCTGCATGTAGGCAAGGCTCAGCATAGGGTTTCCATGGAACCCCCTTTCCCCCTGTGTATCTGCCTTTGGCTGAGTGCACACTGCTAGCACACTCACAGCTACTCACAACAGGAGGTCATGCGCAACTCTTACAGACCCGTGCAACCATTGTTCTGATCTCTAGGCTCTGGTCTGAAAGTTACTCCTGCTTTGGCCTATTCATTACTTCAATCAGTTAAGACTTTTGACCCATGCTATTTCCCTGAAAGTTTGATCAGAACCAATATTAATGATAAACTACTAATAGAACGCAAAAGAAAAGAAACGGGGGGGGGAAGGAAAGAGAGGAGGGAATAGGAAGGCAATCAAAGACGGAACCACCTTCAATGGAGTTCACGTTCCACTTATTAAGCATTCTATGGTGAAAAGTATTCTGTGGCTGATTTTTCACCTAGCTTGGATCTTTTTTGCATCCCAGAGATTTCTAGAGTGACTCAGATTCCTGAGGAGGCTGCTGACTCATCCAGATGCAGTCACCATTTGGCCTTTGTTGTTACTGCTTACCAGTTGAATATGTTCTTCCTCAGGGTATTGGAACACAAAGAACTTGACTTTCAGCCAGCTCATTGAATTGTGCAGCCACCCTGATTTACAACAGGAGGAAATTGAGGGCACAGTCCTAACCTGGTGTTGTGCCAGGGCAGCACTCTTGCCCTGGAACAACGCTGTTGCAAATGTGTCATGTCTGCGCCACGGATTTGGTCTTTGGGTTGGTGCAAGCAGCAGTGCTAGCTCATGGGCGCTGCCGTGCCCATCAGCTGTGCTGGTCGAACATCGGCTTAGCCCTGCTAGTGCAGAGCTGCACTGAGGGTGTGCCAGAGGTGAGTGGATGGCATAATGGGGCAGTTCTTGACAGGGCCTCCTGACACCTAAGATAGCACATTAAATGCTACCCTCCTTACCCAATGATGTTCCAGATCTGCTCCTCCCATTCTCAAATGTTCTAGCTCAGCTGTGGCATGACTAGGGTTTGAGTCACCCGGCATGATAGCTCATTGCATCACCCTCATGATGGACTTCCTCCCGTACCAGACCATACGGAATAAATTACAATACCTTATGCACAGTGGTATCACTAGGGTTGGCGTCACCCCCAAAACTTTATTTTAATATAGTACAGATCACCCAACAAAAACTGGTGGCTGACCTGATGACACTCACACAACTGAACAAGAGTTTTAGTATTAGCTCTGATACATGGAAATAAAAGCTGACTCATACCAACACCTTATTGGTTCCTTGCTGTGTAAATAACACCTCATTGGTTCTCTGGATAAATAGTCTCTGTAATAGACATGCGGAAGATCCAACGAGGAGGAGGCAGCTTGTGATGTCAGCAGTGGCCTCCCTTCCTGCTGAATCTGGAGCACGTGGGGTTAATCCCAGAGTGCCTGCCAGCTTTAGGAATACAGCTGCAGCTGTAGCCTGGGCAGGCTAATGAGGGCCCTGGCTAGAGGGAGATTAGCACCAGGTGGGGTGGGGTGGGGTGTAGTTGGAGCAAAGTTTGGTCTGAGAGGAGTTGGAGAGAACTGACTGGCCTGACTGTGAGCTCTGATATTGATTTGGCTTGGCGTGACTGACCCGGCGTACTGACTGTTGGACTGGCCTGCTGACTATTGAAATTGGGTCATGGACTGACTGGATGGTGGACTCTGACCTGGCTTGCTGAACCCCCTGGACTGGCTTATGGATTCCTGGATCTGGCTTGCGGGCTAACTAGGACCTTGGATTCTGATTCTGGCTTGGACTTTTTGGCTTTTGACTGATGTTGATTGGCGTGGCTGCTGCTACTGAACAGGCAGCTAAGAAGGTAAGGCCCAGTTGGGTTCTCTGCACTGCTGCCGCAGAGCTGTTTAGAGGGGAAACTGGCCAGCCTAGTGCAGGCATTGGGACTCCTGGGGAGGCCCAGCAGGGTTTTGTGTTGTTGTTGTTTTGAACAGTCTCATTGGTCAATTCTGAGTTAAGAAAATCCACTTTTTGTAACATAAGGCAGTTGTGTTTTCTTTCTGTGTGGGGGGTTTTTTTTTTTTTTGCTATAATGTTTGATATTTAAATTTGGTTTATTTCATTGCATTCTGCATTACTTTCCACACTGTATGGCATATCACATGAGGGTTTTATTCAAAAATATCAAGGTTTTCCCAGTTTTGGTGTCATCCTGCACCCTCTGAGTGCATCATCCAGTGTGGTCTGCAACCCTCCCTGAGTGCCCCCCCTGCCGCAATGTCACTGTAGCTCAGCTGTCTCCTCCCCTTCGTTTTTTCTTTCCCACTCTGTTCCCTGCTTTCCAGTCCATGGCATGGAAGGAGAAGGGAGAGCAGCGGAGGCATGTAAAAGGATAGAGATGGGCACCCACCCCCTGCTTGAGGCAACCACCTCAGTTGGCCTTATAAATGGGCTACCCCTGGGTGAAAGTCTAGATTTTCATGCCATGCATTTAGCTATTAATGATACTCTGCAGATCCAGGCCTGCAAGGTATGGGGTGGAATCTGCCAAGGTGAGAATTGATAGCAAGTATTCCAATAGTGCATCAATTAAAGTAAAACTATGAACCATGCCCCTAGGTACAATTTTCCTCGCTTCTCTGTTCCCTAAGAATTGGCAACTCCCAACAACAGTAGCTGGCTTTGTCATTACTGGTAACCCTTTCCAACTACAGGTGCCTATGAAACAAAACATATGACACAATATCTGTCGCAGAAATGGAAAGTAAAGCTTGTTGGAATTTAATGTGGATTTGTGTTATTACCAGGAGGAATTGCCTGTCAACTGAGTGGTTTACACTAAACAAAAAGGGAATGCATTGATGTGTGGCTGATATAATGCTGAGATCATTTTCAGGGTGTCCCATTTGGTCTTTTCCTGGGTCAATGTTCATAATGTTCCAAAGATATGAAATGCCATGGAGTTTACCAAGGGAACTAATGGCTTGATTTTTCTAACTCTTGTAGAAATTGCTGCTAGAGATAAAACAGAAAAGGTCATTCAAAAGGAAGGGCTTTACCTATCAGTTTAGAGATGACACTGGGTCCATCTATCTTGCCGTGATAGGATATTTATAAGTGTTGGGTCAACAATCCACACTTCCTTGGCATAAGGGTTTAAATGTTTTTGTGAACTAGAGCTGGAGATTCCAGTGTGCGTGTAGGAGGGGTTCCCTGTTTGTGACATTCCATTGTGAAAACTGAACCGTCTCCGTAGCTGAAATAAGGATGCCTCTTGCACATGCGAGGACTCCTGGTGACCATCAGCACCAGAGAGATTTGACTCGGCCTCTGTGGAATTTGAGGATGAACTTGTTCATGCTTAATCATGCCTTTTGTCGCTCGTCTTGCCCTGGCTACTTTTCCATTTTGTCTGATAAAAAGCTCTGTGTAATGTGAAAGCTTGTAAGCACCATTTCTGGGAGACATTCCCTTAGTAAATGGCGTGCTGTTATATGTGCTGTCGGCTAACATGCAAATTCAGTACCTGCAAATTTGCTTATCGTATCTATGAGGGGCAGAATTGCTACCTACCTCCATTATCTGTGCCTCTGTCCTCGTTATTCACATGCAGAGACCTTCCGAAGTCCACAGAGACCTTCAGAATGGCACCTGCAACCAGTGCTGACATCTTTAAAATGGCTGGCAGAAGCCTCCACCGGCCATTGTTTAAGGGGTTCGTACTGGACCCCTCTGGAAGGTCTCTTCAGCATCCAGAGATTTCTAGCACTTCCTGCTGCACTCTGCTGGCTTTCTGGGGGTCTATACTGGTTTCTTCTGATGGTAGATAAGGTACCCATAGGATCAATGGTTCGTTGTCTGTGAATTCGCTATCCCAGAGGATTTCCGGGAACCTAACCCTTGCTGATAATGAGGACTGGCCAGAAGCATTTCTACAGGGATGGCTAAGCTCTAAGTTTTGCAAGAAGCCTTACCCTGTCATGTACATTCCTCCTCTCCCTTGCTACTGTAGCCAGTAAGCAACGCCAAGATGTTGCTGTTCCCTGTGAGGATTGGCTAAAACGGTGCAGGAGAGGAGTGATTTCCACGGCAAGGTGATTTCTTCTTGCAAAACTTAGAGCTTTGCCATCCCTGTAGAAATGCCACTGGGACTGGCTGTACCTTTTTTGGTGCCCGTTTAGCAACAGCTATCCACTATACTATGAGATTTTGCAAGAAACAACCTTGGTAAGTTGTCTACAATTGCTTCTGCAGGCAAACAGGATGTACCTGTGCTGACCAAGATAAAGAACAGGCCGGTGGTATCCATGTCAGTGAATTCATTGGAGTTCACAGAAGAATCACTGATCAATGGGAGCAATTAAAGTTAATTATGTGAATATTTAATCAGAGACTTTGTACTTCTGAGGGTGTAATCCTAACCTGGAGTTAGACCAACACAAGTCCCTTGTGCCAGCCCAGGAGTGTAGCAAACGTGCCGTAAAGCACGTTTGCATCACTCTCAGAGTCAGGGAGACCAGCTCACGGATGTGCGCTGTCCTTCCTGGCTCTGAGAGTCATCCAAACATGCTTTACAGGATATTTGTGACACTTCTGGGCCAGGACTGCGCCCTGAATGAATTTTTTTCCCTTTTCCCTTTTTTGTATTATTTATTTTGACTTTTGGGAAAGGGTGGGTGCCATACCAAAATAACTTATGTTACTGAATTCTGTACTTAACTCATTTTAAAACACTGTTCTCATGCCTACTCAAGAGAGTTAGACGTGTTTAAATAATCATTTCCCATCACCAGGGACTCCTAGGAATTGTCATTCTTCTGGTGGGATCTCTCTCTCTCTCTCTCTCTCTCTCTCTCTCTCACACACACACACACACACACACACACACACACACACACACACACACACCTACCTGTAGGGAAAGGGAATGAGTGTTATAGCTGTGCTCTAAGAAACCACTAATAGTGTTACATAAAGGCAACATCTAAATTTCTTCCAGTTTTAGACCCTTCAGCTGGTGGGTCTTAATGCAGACCTTGATCATGCCCTGATCTCAGAGGTTCCACCAGCAGTATCATTCACTATTTTATTTCTGTTTCAACTTTGTATTTTTAAAGAGAAGCCAGAAAAGAAGAAAGGGAGGAAACATGGAGGGGGTGAAAAACTAGAGGAACTGGAGCAAGAGCAAGAGACTAGAGGAACTAGAGCAAGAGCAAAAACTAGAGCAAGAGAGCTACTCAGTGTTGTACTGTACTTCAAAAAGATAACCTTCATTGGTTCTTGGCTCCTATTTTTTTTTGCTCCATAAATTTTCAAATGACCCAACAAGATGCTATTTCTAGCTCAGCCAATAATCACGCTATATTTGAACAATAACATTATTAAAGAGGCTGCGGTGTCTGTTAGAGCCACCACGGGGGAGTTCACATCCACCCTGATCATTAAGGATCGACAGGTTATTCTACAAATGCAGACAAACCTGTTGCTACAGAGCTCCGCTGCTGGTCTTGTTTTCTTTGTACACCTGGCAGAGAAAGGTACACCTGCTTGGCATGCTCTAAACTTTAGTGGAAGATTAGCATGGCGGGGGGGAGGGATGGGACAGTGCCGTTCAAAGCAAGGTAGGAGGCCATCTACCTTGTCATGGAGATGGATTAAGAAAAGCTACAGGGAAGTACTTGGGAGACGTTTGTTCTCAGCCTGCCATCAGACCCAGGCTTTGAACTGCCAGTCTAGAGGTGCTGGGGCCCCACAGGTGGCATCCTCAAAGTCATGCCGGTACACTTCTCTAGCTTGCCTGCCACCGCATGTCTTTCTCATTAGAAAGCTGAGACAGGTTCTGGCACCAACATGGCAAATGATGTTCAGTGTGACTGACAGTGGGGTTACAAAAAATCCTAGCCACATTTGATGGGGTCTGACCTGTCAGATATCAATCAGATCTTAGCACTGTGGTGGACAGCGCAATACAAACCAACCAGCCATTGCAGGTGGAGGGGTGTGTGTTTGTTTATTAAAAGGTGAATTCCCGTTTAGAGATTGTTGGGAAAGGGATTCAAAGGAAAATGGCCAGTAATGTAGTGCCTTTGTATAATATAGCCTAGTAGTACTCAAACCTTTTAGCGGCCTTAGAGGCTGCTGCCTGATTTATAAATGCCAAGGGATGTGGTGACTGAGTGGCCGTGCTTCCCCCGCTCCCAAATAGCAGGATGTTCAAATTTGGAGCGCATGGCCTAATCTGCCATGTAAGTTTCATGGACCACCCACAATTGGGTCCAAGACCCACAGTTTGAGAACCACTGATATAGTAGCATTTGAAATACTGCCTACAGGTCTGATCACCTCCTTTCAAAAGCACTATTTCAAGGCTGCAGCTCAGTGCGAGGGCAGCTGCTTGGTGTGTAGAAGGTCCCAAGGCATCTTTAGGTAGGGCCAGAAAAGACACCTGTTGAAATGCTGCAGAGCCACTGCCAGTCAATACGGACCAAGGGTCTGACTCTGTATGACAGTTTTCTATGTACCAGGGAACCATGAAAGGATTGACAGCAGGTCCCTAGCCTGTGTCGTCCGTACACTGCCTCTCATGGCCCAATCCTATGCTGGTCCTTTGCTGATGGAACGCATGGTCCACCAGCATAAAACCAGGACTGCTGGTATAGTAGCCGCTTCATCGTTCTGTGGCCCACCACAACAGCGCAGTAGAGACGGGACTCAGAACCTCTGCTGGAGCAGGTAGGTTGGTGGCATTTTGCAGGAGGACCCGGGTGGATTGGGGCGCAGAGCAGGCCAGGCCGGGGGCAAAAGGGAAGGATCTCAGCAGCAGCCACACATGCCAAGATTGGGTCAGCACCAGGAGGGGGGACTGGGTGTGCGGCACTCCCAGCTCAGCCCTGAACCACCCATGATCAGTGGTGTCATGCATCTGGAACGCTGGGCGGGAGGAACGAGTGAGCGGCAGCCCGCCCATTGCGTACCGCTCCGTTTTGCCATTTTCCCCGCCCCTGTCCCCGCTCACCCATTCCTCCCGCCCAGTGTTCTGGCTGCATGATGCCGCTGCCCATGATCCTCCCCATTCCACCCCCCAGTGCTGACTTCCCAGCAGCAGCACAGTGTGGAGAAGGTTCAAGGGCTCACTGTCACCCGCTCAGGGCTTCCAGCCATTTTCCCTGGTGCCTGAAGCCCTCGGAATGGAAAGCATGTTTCACCCTAAAGTGTAAAGCAGTTTATCCACATGACAGTATCCTCATTGTTGGCCCCATCCTACCTCCTGGTATGCTGTAGCAGCATGCACTGCCTGCTACAAGGGGAAGAGCGGTATAGGAAAAATGTCTCCCCCAATAGGCCCCAACTATATAGCAGGCATAGATCCAAGGAGAGCCAGATGGCGGTGCAGGCCAAAAAATGGGATCTGGCGCATGTGACTGCCCCCATATAACCCCCTTCTTCCCCCCCCCATTTCTTACCTTGAAGTGTCCCATTACTCTCCCTCCCCAGCCTGGCAACAAACCAGGGCCAGTGGAGATTCCTGGAGCTGCTGTTGTGCGTGCTCCAGTGCTTGCCATCTGCGGCAGGGGCCCAGCTTTTGTGCGGCCAGAAAGCACCCTGCCCTGTTGGAAGGTGAGCTTGGGCAGCATAGGGTGACCGTAGGACTGGGCCCTGTTTCTCACTTGAAGGTGAACCTCAGTTTCAAGAAGTGGCTCCATAAAATGCTCCTGCATTGGCACATGCACACAAATGGATTGGAACGGAATGGATTCAGTTCTGGGGTTTCACGTTTCTCTCAGGCACGCCTGGCATATAGTTCAGTTCAAGTCTATTCTGGAAGTTGTGAGTTGAGGAGAAACACCATCTCTATGAGCGCCAAAAGGACCACAACATAATCCTGCGTTACAGGGAAATTTGATGGCCAGAGTGTCAAACATTTTAAACTGCCATAATTAAGTCTCCTATTTCCCCTTGATGAGCCTGGAACAAGCTCTGCCACTGAGAGCAATTGTGGTAGAACTTCCAATGCCACCGACACTGGTGCTGCTTTCAGAGTAAAATATGACTTGGTCAAAGTCCCCATTGAGACACCAGTCAAATGTTCGGTAGCAATGGCGTCTTGGAAGGACTGTTTGAAAACGAGCAAGGAGCATGTGGCTTAACGGTCTTCAATGCACTGAGCATATGGCAGAGTGTTGGCATTATGCAGGTTTAAAGTACTGTGTGCCAATCAAACGCTATGAAAGTGTAATAGAAAGTATGTTTGCCTGAGGCCTCTGCTAGTACAGAACCTGGCTCTGGGTTTTGGAATGAATTTGAGAATCAATGGAATCAAAGAGCAAACACAATGGAAAAACAGGGTGATGCCCTTCACATTGAATAGTACATTACAGGGTTAAGAATGAGCCCCCAGGGCTCCTATGCAACAGAGCACTTTTGAGCATTAGCAAAAGCATCCCAGCCTGGGCTGTGATGTGATTTTGACCCTTTTCCTGGAAACGAAGATATTTCTCGCAGGCCCATTCTTTTTTATGCGGCTGCTTGTATTTTTGTCATTCCCCCCCCCCATATGTTATTAATGACAGAATGGCCATCTCCCAAACACTGTGCATCGTTATTAAAGCACCACAGACTGTTTGGAAAGTAGACTAGCACAGATATTTTTTATATGCAGCTCACAGAGTTCATTTTCAATATATTGATTGCTCAGGCCTCACCTATGGCTCCTAATATCCTAGGGGTCAGGCCTGTGTATATGAACCTTGGGAGAGACAAAATTGTGTATCTCACATGGGACCAAGCTCGGCCGATGACAGATTGTGGATGCATTCACATTGCATAGAACAAGAAGGGAAAAGAACAAAGCCATATTCTCACGGCCAAGTCCAACCTTCCTGCTCAATGGCACACTTCGGCACACTGGTCTCCTAAGCTAAGTGGAAAGTACAACAAATCACACGTGCAGATTCCGAAAAGCACATTCTCTGGCCCAACTTGGATACTTTGCCAAATCAGGGTGACTAGATCCAATGGAGGACAGAGTATCCATTGTATAGAAGTTGGAATGTTGGCAGGTGCAGCTCAACATGGAAGGATTTAAAGGTATAGGCACTCTGTCCACCATTGGTTCTGGTCAACCTATGCCAAATGTGAGTCCCTCTGGGAAACAGAAGTGTGCATCTGTACCAATGTGTTCAGAGCATGCGAACATCTGATAAGTTAGACCACAATTCTTTCTCTCCCAGTATTCTGCTTCCAACCTCAGCCAATGACATGATTCTGGAAGCTTCCAAGCTGGCCAGGAAGGTGGTCCTAGCTTTAGAGCAAGCTGGGTGATTTGCTCATGCAATTGTTCTGTTTGGGTGGTTCATTCTGCAATTGCTTCTGCACAGAATTTTTGATGGGTCCATCCTATTGCTAATAATACGCTGAGGAACAATGTATAATTTATCCAGCCATGAATAATACAAAATGCTATCCTGAAAAGGGCTATAAGCTACTGAAATGACGCAGCCAGGAAACGGTTCAGAAGACGGACCTAGGAGCTGATTCACACAGTCTCTCCACCTCAAGATCCTTTCCCAGGGTAGCCTAGGGAACCTGCCAACCTTCCAAATGTTGCCAAGTGATATAATAGGCAGCAGGGCTGTTGCAGCAAAGGCTTATGTCAAACAGGTCTGAGTCATGGAGCACCACAAGAAAATGGAAAGGCTGCTTAAGGGCCTGTGTTGAAATATCCAGCAGCAGCTTCCTACAGCTTTATGTAGCTGCCAGGCATTATAAGGAGATCACATAGGTTAGTGGTAGGCTCATTCCCTGGAATCAAGCAAAGAGCCCTGTCTGAAACTCCAGCCAGGTACCTCCAGTCAATGTCAACAGCACTGCTTGAGAAGGCAGCTGCACATGGTCAAACTATTAACAGTGCAGTCATAGGACTCCCCAGTCCTAACTTCATGGATCAGGTTCCTGGCTAAAGCTACACAGAATAGTTCAGAGCCTTACAGGTTGGCTGAAAGAAATGGGAAGACGAGATTATGAGAGAGTAGAGCTGCAATCATATGTGCATTTACCTGGGAGGAAGTCCTGTTGAACTCAGTGGGGCTTAATCCTGAGAATGGGATTTCTCTACAAAAGCTTTATGTGCTATTCCAGAAATATACATTCCCACAGTCTGAGCCTCAGTTGGCAACTATGAGTGACTGAGCTGCCCATGCAGTTCCCGTATGAACCCTGTGCGTATGTATGCATACGTGCGTGCGTGCGTGCACATGGGGTGGGAGAGGAACTGGAAAGTCCGTATTCAGTATTTTGCATAGAGCTATCCTTGAAATGCTGCTTCTTTTTCTCAGAAATAGCCAGGCCATTGCTCATTATAAAAGTTAATTCATTATCATGCATGGAATTTAAATAGCCCACTGAAGCAAAAAAAGCAGAAGCAAAAAAAGGGTCCAGGTGCCACAAAAGGAAGCGCCACGACTGTGTTTGCAGATGGCCTTCGCTTTCTGTTTCTATGGTGGAGTGCTTTGGGCTTCATTGCATGTTGTCTGGAACCTTATACATGATGTAATTCTAAATTTGCGTTTCCCTAATGTATCATCAAGGTACTGTCCACCTCTTCCTCTTTAGACTGGGAGCAGATCAGTGACGTCATTCACTGGCGCCAGCAACCGGAACGCTGCTGGCGCCAGGATCCGGAACGCCGCGGGGACAGACGGGTGAGCTGTAGCTCCCCGCCCCCTTGCAGCACCCAGCAATGCCTCCCTGCGCCCGGAAGAGCTCTCTTACAGAGCTATCCAGGCGCAGGGGCGGGCGGGCGGGCGGGCAAAAACAGCGCACGGAGTCTGCCGCACGCTGCTGCTCCGTTCCCGCTCTCCCCGGAACTAACGGAACGGGGTTCTGCCCCGTTCCGGTACGATGACGCCTCTGGAGCAGATGGTTGATGCATGGGAGTGACTGTGTCGGATGCATCCGAGGACTGGCTGTGCCCATTTTGTGGGCAGCAGAAGCAGTGGTACAATTTTTGAACAGGTGTTGTGTATTGCTATTGTGTCTCACATGTACAATATGCTCCCTGAGACATGACCCCCCTTTCACAGGCCCAGCCCATGCAGTTGGTTAAATCCTAAGCAGTGCAATGCAGAGCTGCCCTCTTGTTACACAGCATATGCCCTGGTGCCTCCTTGTGAAACAACATGGGCAGTTATGCCAGTTTTTTTTAATGGAAGCAACAAAAATGTTTGCATGCCTGTTGCCTACTTGGGACACTTATCCCAAATGCCAAACACACAATTTTCTCACAGGGAACAGCAAACCACGACTATTCACAGCTTCCATAGTTTTATTAAAAGCCATGATGCAAATCCTTAAGAAGCAGGGCTCAGCATCAGTGCATTCCACACGTCCAAGGCTGTCAATAAGCACCAAGAAATAAAATACATCCCAATTGCTTTCCTACTGATCAATCTGTTTCAAGCACAAGAGATTACAGTGTCAGAAGCATAGCAGGTTGTCAGATGCATAGTCTCCTTTGTTACTTCTATTTTCCTCACCCCTTTTCTTTTTCCATTTGTGGCACTGCTTTTGGCAGGGGAAACCTGCCACTGCTATTTCCCCAATGTCTCTTTTTTTTCTTTCAGCTGCCAAGCAATTCAGGCAGCAGATAGAGCGCCAATCTGCTTGGGAGTTCTGTTGTCATCTAGGCAGGTGTTATCTAATCTCGCAGACTAGCTATTTCGCTTGCTCTGTTCATATCCTTTTCAAATTCTCTGACCCACTTACCTGTCTTTATCGTGGCCTAGATTCTGATCCCCTTATGTAAATAGAAGATTCTCTCTTGGGTAAGAAAAGAAGCTCTGAGCTGTGATCAGCTTGGGGAATGGTAAAGGTAAAGGTTTCTCCACGACCGAATGGTCTAGTTTTGACCAACTGTAGGGGGCAGTGCTCATCTCCATTTCAAAGCCTGTAGAACCAGTGTTTTGTCCGAGGACAAGCTTCCGTGGTCATGTGGCCGGCATGACTATACACCGTAGCACATGGAACCAGAGGTGGATCTAAGGGGGGGGGCAAATCTGTAAGTTTTGCAAGAAGCCTTACCTTGCAGTGGAAAACACTCCTCTCCTGCACTGTTCTAGCCAATCCTCACAGGGAACAGCAACATCTTGGCGTTGCTTACTGGCTACAGCAGCAAGGGAGAGGAGGGATTTACATGACAGGGTAAGGCTTCTTGCAAAACTTACAGATTTGCTCCCCCTTAGATCCGCCTCTGCATGGAACACCGTTACCTTCCCACCAAAGTGGTCCCTATTTACAGTGGTGTCATCTAAATGATTTAAGAACAGGTACTCACTTTTGATTGGCACGTGTCGGGACCCGCCCACCGGAAGTGACGTCATAAGCCAGAAGTGATGTCGTGGCAGGAAGTGACATGAAAAAAGCCCTTTTTGAGGCCTCAGATGATTTTAAACTGACCCAACAGTTGCAACAGTATTCCACAGCACCCCCAGAACATGTTAAGGAGGCCTGGCATCATGTTAAAACCCCAGAGCAACTCATTTTTCAGTGGCAAGGAAAGGCTCCGCTCGCTGCCTGTCTGCCTGCCTGGCTCTGAGAACATGCAGGCAACTCAAACATACAGGAATTCAAACGTTGCAGAGGGAGGAGTCGACGAGTGGGCGGGTGAATGGGGGGCCAGCTGTAATCCTAGAAACTGGTACTCGCGTACCCCCGCGTACCCCCTGCATGACATCACTGCCTATTTACCTACTTGCATTTAGGTGCTTTCGAACTGCTAGGTCGGCAGGAGCTGGGACAAGCAACGGGAGCTCACTCCGTCACACAGTCTTAAACTCCCAACCTTCCGGTCAGAAAGCCCAGCAGCAGCAAATTAACCCGCTGCGCCACCACGTCCCTCTTAGGGAATGCACACCATCATTATAACTCCATTATGCCCAGAGGTCTTGATCAGTTAATCATTGTAGTTCCTGTTACTGTACCACTGCTGCAAGGTGGCCTTTCACAACAACGTGTTTTACTGTGTTCCCAGTAAATTAAAATCTGTTTCTCATAGGCATTTGCATTCCAGCATATTCCAAACAGAAGACAAAAGTAGAAATACCAGAGTAGCTGGCAGTGCATTTTGAAAGATTCGGGAGAAACTAGCTTGTGTGTGTGGTATACATTTATGATCATTGAAGTCATGGAAAGGCAAACAGGCCCCAAGGTTTTCTAGGTTTGACATACTGAGAATGTCCAAACATTGTTTTTGAACATAGTGCAATTTTGCCTTAACCAGTTTACATTAACATAATACTTACAAAGAAGTGCATCTTGGGCCTGTTAGCACCCTATGGGGGATGGCTTTCTTTCCCCTTTTTCCTTTCAGGTTACTACATACGAACATACCTGCACCTCAATCAAATTGTCTCCCAAAAGTACATGATGCATCATGTTTTGTCTTTCCACAGTGATTTGATCAATGCATACATGTGCAGTGATCAAGAGTGCAATCCTAATCTGGTGTTAGGCCAGCAAAGTTTGGCCAGCACAAGGGCCATTGTAAAGCAAGTTTGGACCACTCTCGGATACAGGTAGGATGGCACATGTCTGTGTTCTGGCCACTCTGACTCTGAGAGTGGTCCAAATGCACTTTACAATGGCCCTTGTGCCGGCCAAACTTTGCTGGCCTAACTGGCCGGGCCTAACTCAGTCCTAAATCAGAATGCAAAAGAAACTGATGGGCGATCACATCAAGATTACTGGTTGCACTGATTTAATCAATGTGCAGCTGCACACTAGCGTCCCTAGAGGTGGGTGGGGTGCTAGGTTTTGCCAGCTGCCTTACCTTTCCGTGTAAACCGCTCCTCTTTCTCACCATTGTAGCCAAATCGGAGGCATTGCTTTCCATGTGAGGACTGGCTAAGACAGGGAGGAAGAGGAGCAGTTCCCATGGCTAGGTAAGGTGCCTTGCAAAACATAGGCCCCTGCCCCCCCTTCTGGGACACTACTGCATCTACAGTAATGCACTTTGGCTGCCTGTGAGAGGAAAAAAAATACCCAAACTGAAAGCTGCAGCAAAATGTGCAACAGGCTAAACAAAGTCCAGAGTAAAAAAATGAAAGCAAGACCAGTAGTGAATTCACTATTGATTAGTGAATTCAGCCATTCCAGAAACAAGCAATCTAAATCCCCAAATCTGGGGGAGAAATTCCGACGAAAAGACTCTTATAAGTATATCTTTCTATTTTATATTCTCTGGGATCATTATGTATATACAAGTTACACAGGGGGCTTAATGTCTATCAAACTGCATCATTTTTAATGCTTCCAATTAAAAATCCCCACAGCCGGAAGGAGAGGGATATTGTAGGTGTAAATCCACACAGCCGTAGGCAAGGTCTTTGCTATCCCATCTGTCATCGCCAATGCTAATCCTCGAAAACGCTGCCACTTGCAAGCTCTGTTTGTTGTGTGTAAATATTTCCAGTGAATTCCGGGGGAGAGAGCGAACAGTCAATGTGTCTGTTCGGCTCTGAAATGCAGACATGTTTGATTGTGATTCTATCTCCCTTTTGCCAAGGGCTGTCTCCGCTAGAAAGGCAGACAAGCCATCTGGGATCGCAGAAAGCGACAGTGCATTGTCTACCCAGTCGCAAGGATAAGGAAAGGGGAAAGTCAAGCAAAGCTGAATGGTTCTGGCAAGCCTCCCACGAGCGAGACGGCATTTCCATATCTTTGACAACATGGATTAAATTGTTATAAATCCTCTTAGCTTCCCCTCTAGAGCCACTACTTGGAGTTTGTTTTATTTTATTTTTTTTAACATAAAGATGAAAGGAAGAACAATCCTCCTATTGTGGAGGCTACACAAACCTCACTAACAGTGAAACGCAGCTTGGGGAGACAGACCAGGAATCTCACATTTTCTCCATCACAAACTTTGTTTTGTTTGCAAACGCCAATTGTGCAGCTGTTCATTGCAAACATTTCTTTTTTTCAAAACTTCCCTTTAGCAAAAAGCCACGCACGCAGGCAGAAGACACAATGCTAGATTGTTAAGCCTGCAGACAGAATCTCTTCACGTTTTCTTCTTCCAGTGCTTAGCCTCTCAGATGCTTCAGAAAAACAATCAGCTCTCATTTTCCACTGGGATTAGGTTCCTGGAAACCAGTGATGTCATGCAGGGGGTACGCGGGGGTACGTGAGTACCGGTTTCTAGGATTACAGCTGGCCCCGCCCATTCGCCCGCCCACTCGTCGACTCCGCCCTCTGCAACGTTTGTATTTCCTGCATGTTTGAGTTGCCTGCATGTTCTCAGAGCCAGGCAGGCAGGCAGGCAGCGAGCGGAGCCTTTCCTTTCCTTGCCACTGAAAAATGAGTTGCTCTGGGGTTTTAACATGATGCCAGGCCTCCTTAACATGTTCTGGGGGTGCTGTGGAATACTGTTGCAACTGTTGGGTCAGTTTAAAATCATCTGAGGCCTCAAAAAGGGCTTTTTTTCATGTCACTTCCTGCTACGACATCACTTCTGGCTTATGACGTCACTTCCGGTGGGTGGGTCCCGACACGTGCCAATCAAAAGTGAGTACCTGTTCTTAAATCATTTAGATGACACCACTGCTGGAAACCCCATTGCATACCGAATCTGGGAACAATGGGGTTGGGGGAGGTGCAAGCAGCAGATCTGCTGCTAATTAACCTATCAGCAAGAGGAGGCTTTCAGGATGGCAGAGGAGACCCACGCAGTGCAGTGGAGATCTTCAAAATGGTGCCAGCGAGTAGGCTACTGCAGTAGTTCTCAAATGTTTTAGCTCCAGGACCCACTTTTTGGAGTGACAATCTGTCTGGGACCCACATTGTGCCGTCATTGTGACGCCAGAGCCTGCTGCTTTCCTGAGAATGCAGCAATAAGTTGGGTTATTTTTCAGCTATTTTTCAATAGCAAAATGAATAGGAAAGAAAAGCCTTTTTTACAACCTCTGCACAAGCAAAACTACCACACAGCACCCCATCTTCCCCTATTTTCAGTATGGCTGCTCAGGTGCTTTGCAACCCACCTGAAATTGGCTCACAACCCACTGGTGGGTTGTAAAGAGCCAGGAAGACTAGGCACTGGCTTGACTCCATTTTGACAAGAATATAATTTAATCTTGCAGGAGTGAGCTGAAGCTGCAAAAAACATCAGCTGATAGTAATCAGTTCACTCCCAAACTCAATCAAGGGTAACCTATCACCTTCTTGGTCTGCAAAAGGTGTGAGGTTACAGCTGAGGTCAGGACAGCAAATTCAGTCATGAAGGTTCCATCAGCTGATAACGCAATCAGGAGAGGGCGACCTTTACCCTGACTGGATAAATGGTTGTGCCAAAAAGGGTATAAAAATACCAAGGATTGGAGGAGAGAGATCATCATCCACCATCAAGATTTCAGAGCAGCAAGAGTCCCGTAGACCAGCTCGGAGACAGCTCTCCAGATCTGATGAAACATCCACCTGAAGACTTCGCTTGGCAAGACTAAAATTATGGTCTTGAAATCAAGGTGAACCATTAGGGTCTAGTAAGAGACAGGAGTCTAGTTTTCTGGTATTATTTTGAGAGGTATCTCAGTTGCTTATAAGATTTCCTTAGTTGTAAACCCTTATTATCAATAAATTACAATTAATACAACTAATGTTTAGTTTGTCTTTGGAACCAGGGGAGATACAGTTGTTAATTGGACACACTTACCAAACTATTGGAAAAGTCCAAATAATTGGGACTTGTGTAGTCTGGGAGGGCATTTAGAAGTTAAGAGGAAGTATTCTTAACTTTAGGCTCTGACTAGTAGCAGTGGTTGTAAACCTTGTTAAAAAATAGGTCACACCCTGCTGTAAAGAAATCACAACTCATAGTGGCCCTGAGCAGGTTATAGGGCACATGAGTCTTGTGGTTTACATGGGTCCCAACCCATAGTTGGGGAACCACTGCTCTGCTGTATTATGAGGGTCTCTGCTGACACTCTGAATGGGGCGGATACATTCAAAACGGCACAGAGATCTTGAAATGATGCCCATAAATAGCTTCAGGATGGCTGTGAGTGCCAGGAGACCTTCTGAATACCACTGATAGCTGAGAATAGTCTACAAATACAGAGAGGTAGGAGGCAATCCTGCGCCCTGTGGATAAGCAAATCCATGGGTAGCAAATCTGCAATTAGCAGGACCTGATTGTAATAACTACAATAAGGACCACGTTTATCAAGTATGCATGGGGAACTGGGTGGGTGGGCAGGTTACGGGTTACCTGGGTGTGCCATATAATGAAGTCTTCACCCCCTGGCCCCTATGAGCCTCCCACCTCCCTAATTGGGCTTCCTCTACACTGCTGTGCCACCCTCCATCAGGAACGGAGACATTCCTCCACTTTCATTAAGGAGGCATCCTCAAGGATGTAAGTGTGAGAAGGGGCTTGGGGTGGCATTGCTTAACTGATATTTTTAAGCATCCCCCTCATTTCATGTATTTATCTACCTTATTTTTACACCCCCTTTCTCTCCCTAAGGGGATGCAGCTGGTGCAGTGGTTCCCAAGGTTTTTTGCACCTGAACCCCCTTTTTAGGTATGACAGCCTGTGGGACCCCCCCCCCCCCCAAGACCTAGAGCCAGAAGTTATGTCATTAAGCAGGAACTGAAGTCATTGTTTTTAATAAATCACCCCTTTGAAAGTCAAAAGAACTCCACGTACTTTTTAGAGTGTTCTGAATGCTTTGTATGGAAGTGATGTTTGAGTTTTGAATTCAGTGATTGATTCAGCACTAAGAACAACATTGCACAGAGCACACTGTGTCTTCTTTGTGCCACTTGCTGATCAAGGTGGCAAAGCCAAATTTCAGATGGTCTTCAATTTACGTTCCTTTTCCCCATGTGCTGAGACTCACCTAGGCGTGCGCATGGAAGCCGTGACAAGCCGCTCGGAAGGAGACCCAGAAGAGACTTCATCACATGATTGTGCATACACCAAGATGACCCCATAGCAACGTTTATTTCCTAGGCAGCTACAAGCATTGAGGAAGTGGCAGTTTAATAGGGAAGCCTCTTCCCTAGACAAAATGAAACTTCCAAGATGGTGGTGCTCAGCTTTTTAAGATTGCTACCCAAGCTGTTCATGAACCCCTTGAAAATCAGTTCGTGATTCCTTGTGACCGCTGACGCCAGGTTGGGAAGCACTTATCTTGTGGCATCTCCACTAACATGTGGCTTAAACACATTTTCCAGTTTTTAGAATGCTGCATAATGCAGCATTTACCATACTGGCCATGGTTATTACCATAGTTAGACATGGCAATAAATCAAATGACAAGCTGTAGTGTTTGCATGGCCCAGGTTGTGATCTAGATTTTCTGGAAGGCTATTTCAAGAATCAGACCAATCTTGGGCCTGAAAACTTCCCCGCCCCCACATCTATGGTTTCCTGAAAGACCTTCACGTTTTGTACTCTCCTTTCTCCTCTCCTCTTTCACTATCTTATCCTGCGATTGGCCCAGGAATTATTAGTTTCAGCTTTCTACTTGTCCACTATCTCAACTGGATAGGGTATGGCTGGCATGGGACAGAAGACCGATGAGAAAGGCTTAAGATAAGTCATGGAAGAAGGTCAACAAAAGATCTTCCCTCCCTCCACCAATGCAGGGGCACCAAAACAGCCGCCACTGCATCCTGGGGGGTGGGGGTGGGCAGGCAGTCACGGAGGCCTCTTCTGGGTAAGGGATCGTGTATTCCCTTACCTGGTGGTCAGCTTCCACTGGCACAAGTTTGCATTGATCCAGGATGGTAGATCAGACCTGAGAAGGGGGTTAAGGTTTGGTGACTGCTGCTGCCACCAAACCTGCCCCTTCACAGACCCAATCCACCGTTTCCCCCCTTGTCACTGCCTGTTCTTTTTTCCCCCTCACCCCATTGCTGACTCGATCCACCCTCCCTTGTCCCTGTTCCACCCTCCCCATACTGCCCCCCTCCTTTCCTACCCTCATGCCTGCCTGGCAGGTCTTCTGGGATCTGCTAATGCACATGGGAGGGCTCTGGCTCACACGACCGCGTGCTGCAGAAGCACCATTTGTGACTGCTTTACTGCAGGCAGTGCAGGCAGAACGCTCATTCAAATTGGGCTGCCTGGCTAGCATGCCAGACCATGCTCATTCACAAGCTAGATGGCTTGCCTATGAGATGCCTCAGAACTAGAATTAAGCCTCTGTACATCTGCTTATCACAGTAACCTCAATTTAGGCTGCAGCCACCACGACCCCACCATCACCACAGGTCAAGTTCGCATAGGGAAAAGTAAAAAAGGTAAAGGTTTCCCCACGACCGAATGGTCTAGTCGTGACCGACTGTAGGGGGCGGTGCTCATCTCCGTTTCAAAGCCTGTAGAGCCGGCGTTTTTGTCCGATCACGTGGCCAGCATGACTCTACGCCGTAGCGCACGGAACGCCGTTACCTTCCCACCGAAGTGGTCCCTATTTATCTACTTGCATTTTTTAGGTGCTTTCGAACTGCTAGGTTGGCAGGAGAAAAGAAAAGTATTCTTAGGCAAATAAGGCAACTCTCATGGCATTCACTAGGCTTTTTGGCTCTAGTCTAGGAAGACTCGAATGAGGAAATAGATGTCTGTGAAGCTAAATAGCTCTCCACAAACTAATCTTAAATTGTCTCCCATCTTCCTCAGTAATTCCACTTGTAAGAAAATGTTTTTAATAGAATTTCTGGAACTCAATTTACTTGGTGAGATTTTTGAGCTGTAATTTGCATTTGCTGGGTTAGTAAAGTAAGTGCCACATTAGAATGACTGTCTCTAAATATGAGAATTATCTGTAGTATCTTCTTTACTTAATCGAAATCCAGACTGTTCTTGGCAGTAAATTACCGAGTGCCCCTTTTGTACATTCTGTTCCGTACTTGGGAACTGATTCTGAGGTGGGTTTTTAAAACAAAAACAAAAAAACACCTAGCAATATTTATGAATGACACACAAATATACAAATCACATCCTTTGTCTGCAAAATATGCATGAGCATCAACCGGTGAAGAACTGGGATCCTACTAGTGTCTATTTTGCAGGCAAGAGCCATAATTTGCACACATATGTACTAGTCGTAAAAGGTCTACACACATGTATTATGCATGTGGGACTCAACTGCTGGGTACAACATTTAATGTACAAAGCCAAGCACATTGCATTCCAAGTACCTGACCCCATTTTTCTAGGTGAAAGGATGTTAATTTTACAAGTTGAATTAGGGCTATAAAACCACCAGCAGCCACACAAATCCCTGTAGTAGCAGCTATGCTTCACACACAGCATGGAGTATGGCTTCCTAGGAAAAAGGGAATTATGGCACCTTTACAAAATGCTACGTGTGTTTCCTTAAAAAGAAAAGCTTCTAGGCCCTGTGACTGTTGAGAGTGAGTTTGTAGTAAAGGGGCTGGTTGCATTCACATTAACATAAGCAATTAGCAATTATTATGTTCATGACAGTTGTTCAGGAGGGCTTATTTACACACACACACACACACACACACACACACACACACACTCACAGAGAGAGAGAGAGAGATTTTTTAGGGAAAGGAGTACAGAAGTTTCTCCACAGGAAATCACATGGAGAAATGCTATAGGTCTTCTTGGCTCCACTTTCTACAGTGTAAGTAGCCATGCCTTCTGCTGTAAGGCTGAGGCATCTTCTGGGAAGAGGAAAAGAAGCAGGGCATATTCAGGTAACTATCATGTTATTCAGCATCACCAGAGCTGGGGAACGAACTCCCTTCATGCTCCTTCCCTTCATGATGTTCAACTTCTGTCTCCATGTACAGTGTAGAGGTCAGTGATAAAGGGTGGGTGGGACTTTGGATGGCCAGGGGCAAGATGTCCTTCAGGGCAGGGGAAGTTTTACTCCCAGAGCCAGGGCTGGCCTTAAACGAATTTGTTTAATTTAATCTAATTGTGCCCTGTGTTTTGAGGGACCCCGTGACGGTGTGGTGAGCAGATCGCCGGCTGTCGCAGCTGTGATCTTGATGTGCTGGCAGCAGGGCAAGGAGTGTCTGCACAATAGGTGTGCCCGCCTGTCTGTGTCTGACTGGCCCAAACGGCTTCCTGGAAGCAGTTGGCAGTGACTATTTCTGGGCACCACTAGTGCTCAACTCACCATGGCTGTAGTTGCCACCGCTATTTGGCGAGTGAGTGTGTGTGTGTGTGTGGGGGGGGGCTCAGTGGGGCTGCTTTGCATTGGGCCTTGCTACTCCTGGGGTAATTTATGCCACGTTCTCAGTATTACGACTGTGGACTGGAGCAGCCATGGGTGTTGGCATTTACATGGGGTCCCAGAACCAACCTCCCACAGATATGGAGGACCCACTGTCTTTTAGCATACTGAGATCTGCTGTTCCAATGGTTTTCAACCTGTGTTTCTGGAAAGCTTGGTGCTCCTTGAAAAGTATGTGGCTGTTCCTCCATGAGAAGACCTGTAATGGGAGAAAGCTTTCCTGAAGGACAGCTGAATTACTATCGTTGTCTCTCATGAAATGCAGTCCTGGGGGAATGTCGGGTGTGTCTTTAGGATGTGCTCTGAGTCTACATGGATTTTCAAGGAGGCAAAGGGGGTTCGACTAAAACCCCCATGGGAACCCCAATGTGTACATAGAAGCACTTTTCAGAATTCTTGCCAACAAGCAGGGGTTCCATGACAGACTCCTGGGGTTCCTTAGCCCAGGAGAGAGCCAGGATGGTGTAGTGATTTAGTGTAGTGAATTAGATTTAGAATTGGAAGATCCAGGTTCAAATTGTCAGGGTTTGCAAAGAAATGTAACCCTGGAATTTGCAGTCTGGAGAAAGCAAGGCCAAACATGGAGGGCAATCAGGCGCAGCTGAGAGAATGCACAGTTATGCTCTCAGGTGGAAGCAATCACCTAATTATGTTAATAGAAGTAATCTGATTGGTGCACAGCAGCACTCAAGCAGACCAAGGTCTAAGCACGGTGTGGAGCCCTTGTAAAGTTTGTCAGAGAGAGTGCTGGAAGGAGACCTGC
Organism: Lerista edwardsae; assembly: GCA_029204185.1. Lineage (NCBI taxonomy): Eukaryota > Metazoa > Chordata > Lepidosauria > Squamata > Scincidae > Lerista > Lerista edwardsae. The sequence continues at coordinate 18,983,020 of JAJKFI010000015.1, read as the reverse complement.
TGTGTATGTATTGTGCTGGAAAGACTGCTTTGCTGTATATTTGTAAACAGATGCTTGGTGAAGGAACTTTCTATGGCTGTTGTTCTTCGTTGGAACCTTGGCTGCTGAAGCTTCTGAAGCTCTGCTCGGGTGGTCGTAAATCTCCCCTTCTCAATGTCACAGATCCTTCTTCAGCCATGAAGCTTCCTGGGGCCAGCCACTCTCTCTCTCAGCCTCACCTATCTCACAGGGTTGTTGTGAGGACAAAAGGAGGGAGGAAACCATGTATTCCACCCTGAGCAATGTGGAGGTAGAGTGGTATAAAAATATGAAAAAAAAATTGTAAACAGATGTAGAAAAGTTTCTTTGAAGACAGAGTGTTTGAAAACCCAGGCCCTGTTCTATTATATTCCTAAGGAGCCATTAGAGGGCTACATGTGTTTTTTGGATGAAGGTTTGTAAATGGAAAGCTGTACCAAGACCTATCATGGCAATTTTTGCAGACAGCCTCCGAAGCCAGCCCCATTTGGGACCAATAAGCTAAGTCATAATAAGCTCCCTAAATGGCAACGTGGCTCCCTGCGACACAGACTGATGGTGCTTCAGCTGCTTTGCATCCAGTGCGGAATACTAAATAGTGGCATGCTCTCAGTCTTGATCAAGAGCAATGGTCTCCAAACAAATTCGAGGTGGGAAGGCGTTCGGGTGGAACAGAATGCATCACTCCTTTTTATTGATGGCCCCACTGCTTGGCTGGAGGAGGAGGCACAACTGCAGACACCACTAGATACTGGGGGGAAAAAGCCCACAAGAAAAATCATTTTGGTGCGCAGAAGACCTATTGCTGTGTTTTGAAAGTACTCTGTCAGGTTCCCCCCTGCAGAGGAGGTTGATTGGAGGCATAAAGACAAGCCAGACATGATTATGCAGTCAGGAAGTTAAGAAAAAGACTCCTGAATAGAATGCAAGATGTTTTAAAGGGTCCGCTGCAATGCTGCAGGTAAATACTTTCTATCCAGTTCTTTCATGCCAGAAGTGATGGGTAGCCTGATCCAACTGGTTTTCCAACCACACTGCAATAGCAGGTGCAAGGCCCACATCAACATCCATATACTCGGGAGAGATTAACTTCCCTGCAGGTCAGAGTCCGATTCCACATTACGTGTGATTCTGTCATTCTTTTCCCTGAAGCACCATGTTTTGTTTTGGGGTGTTTTCTGTATGCAAAGCAGCTGTGAGTGGTTTTGTGGCTGAGCAGTGCACCAGTGGGGAGGTGGGACTGCTAATTCTTTCCCTGTCAGCTATTTGCCCATTTGAAATTGTCCTCCCAGCTGCTTTTCTCCCTGCAGGGGGCGGGGAAGATATATGGACCTCCAAAATGTCAGCTCTGGAAAAGAAAAAAAACACACACCAGTATTTTGTTCAACTGTGATCAAGAAATTGGCAGTGATGTCCTCTATACTTAAGAAAAGAAATACTGCAGTGCAGTCTGCCTTTGCAACTCCTATGATTATCATGATTTTCACATTGCTGCTGAGTCTTCAGCTGGAGCCAGAAGAAACTGTAAAATTGGAGCAATGTTCAGGGCTGTGGTTTTAGACCCCATGGGCTTGGAGGTGTTTCTGGTGAGTCATGGACATTGCATTCTAAGTCAACACAGCAGACTTCAGCTGCAATCCTATGCACACACTGGCACTTGCTTCTGCCTCAACCTGCATAGGACTGGGTTAGTAAACAATTACAAAAGAGCTAGGAAGAGGAGCTATGGAATGCCAAGAATGAATCACTTTTAACAACCAAAGGCTCAGTGAAGGCAGTTCAGCACAGTTAAATAGAACAGGAATATTAGACAAGAGAAAGCTTCCTAGATATACAGTATTATACATTTTGATATAGATTGTTTCTGTTCAGGGCACTTGCTTGTGCTCTCTGAGCATGACTGTATCTCTGGAAAACCACTGATCTACTTGGTGTCAGTCTTATTTCAGAGTATTTCAACCATACAAATTACAGCAGCTTCTACTTGTTTTTGAAAATGCAGGTTTTCACTACAAAAGCCCACCTCACTCCAAATCTGGTGAGCATCAGGAAAATGGCTGAGCCGTTTCCCTTTCAAAAATGCTTGTGGAGCTGGCTGATCTCATGGTGCCTATTGTTGATTTTTAAAAGCATCCTTACCTGTTCTTCACGTAGTCTTCCTTTGACCCTTTTTATGGAAAAATGCGAGCTATAAACTCAGCATATAAATTATGTTAAAGTGAATCAATTAATTATACAATGCCAATAGTACAAGGTGAATCACACCATTTGTTAGAGAGAAATGACAGGTCCTGACCCCCTGGATTTTAAACTTATTTAAAATACCCTCAGAACACATGAAGTTGTTCTTCATGTAGTATAATGATGACTGAGTTTAGTTGTCTCACTCCTGTCCAACTTTCCAGCACCAGTACAGATGTGTCAACAGGGTGTGCACTGAATCCTGCAAGGTGGGGGGGGGCGGAGTCACAGAGGCCTCCTCAAGGTAAGGGAATTGTTGTTCCCTTATATTGGGGCTGCATTGTGGCTGGAGGCGATTGGGCCCTCAGGCTGTCACTCTTCCCCAACCATGGTTGCAGGAGGGGCAGATTTGCCCAACCCTGTTGGAGAAAGGGTTTCAGCTGGTTATGAGGGCAGAGCTGGCACTATAGCAGGCACCTGTGGCAAAAACACCACCCTTCTGATGGTCACAGTGTGGGATTTGTTGGTTGCTTGGGGGCTGGGTAGGAATTTGGTTTTTCCCCTTCTTCTAGATTGGCTGTGGCATGAGGGTTTTGTTTGTTCTTTGCCTGCTTTTTGCCATGGAGCTTTTTGCCAGAACGTTAGGGGATATTTTATTTGGTCACAACTGGCAGTGAGGGTTTGGATGGAGAAAATAAAGATTGGTGATCATCCCCCTATTACAATAACATTCCCCCTGTAAAAGGTTCTCAAACATTTTAGCACCAGGACCCACTTTTTAGAGTGACCATCTGTCTGGGACCCACCGGACGTGATGTCATGGCCGGAAGTGCCGTCATTGTGACGCCAGAGCCTGCTGCTTTCCTGAGAATGCAGCAATAAGCTGGGTTATCTCTCAGCCATTTTCCAATAGCTATTGGAATCAGAATGAATTAGAATGAAAAAAGTAAATCAGAATGAAAAAAAAGTTTATTTGTAACCTTGATACAAACAAAACAATCACACAGCCCTCCCCTGTCCCAGGATCCCATCTTCCTATATTTTCAATATGATGCTCTAGATGCTTCTTGACCCACCTGAAATTGGCTCGCAGCCCACTGGTGGGTCCCAACCCACAGTTTGGGACCAACTGCCCTATAAAGAAAGGAAAAGACTGGAATGCCATCTCCAGAGGCTGTATAGCATGGGGAGAGTTGCCAAGTGCTTGTGTCTCCTTTTGGTGGTACCCACACCTTCAAAGGATGTTTGGCTGATGATGTGCTCACCACACACCAAAAACATTCTGAACCTTTTAGAACGTTTTTTAGAGCATTTAAAAACGTTTTTCTGACAAAAACTGGAAGTATTATTTATGGGCTGCAGAGTGCTTTTTGTGCCCTGCAGAAAGCCTCATGTGGGCAGTGCCCGGGGCAATTGCCCCTCCCAGCATAATGGTAGGACCACCACTGAGAGGATGGTAACATCCTGGAGCTGCAATAGGTTTGAGCCCATACTATTCAAGGGAAGAGTTTTTCAGATAGAACCTGCTGCAGATGATTCTGTTAAATAAAGTTGTGGCTCAGTTTCAATCCAAACATATTGTCTTGTGTCTTTGGGGGGGGGGCAATATTAACAAATTCTGCTGGTACACACAAGGAACCCCAGAGGGCCAGATTTCCAACTCTTGTCTCTCTTCATGGAAAGTGCAGTTGCAAATCATTTTAAGGGCACAGTCCTAACCTATAGTTAGGCTGGCACAGTTAGGCCAGCAAAGTTTGGCCTGCACAAGGGACACTGTAAAGTATGTTTGGACCACTCTTGGAGTCAGAGGGGCCAGAACACAGACATGCACCATCCTCCCTGACCACGAGAGTGGTCCGAATGTGCTTTACGGTGGCTCTTGTGCTGGCCAAACTTTGCTGGTCTAACTGTGCCAGCCTAACTCCAGGTTAGGATTGCACTCTTAATGTTACCCTAACCTTAATGTAATGGTGGTGCTGCAGGTTAAACCATTGAGCTGAGCTAGTTGACCGCAAGGTTGGCAGTTCAAGACTGCGCAATGGAGTGAGCTCCCGTCGCTTGTCTCAGCTCCTGCCAACCTAGCAGTTCAAAAGCACATAAAAATGTGAGTAGACAAATAGGGACCATTTTGGTGGGAAGGTAATGGTGTTCTGTGCGCCTTGGCATATAGACATGCCGGCCACATGACCATGGAAGCTTGTCCTTGGACAAACACCGGGTCTTTGGCTTAGAAACAGAGATGAGCAACGCCCCCTACAGTCGGTCATGACTAGACCATTCGGTCATGGGGAAACCTTTACCTTAAGACCTCCTTATGATGCATGCACCTCCGATCAATATCCTCCCAGCTTTTGAGGGGAGGACATGGAGCCCTACAGTGGCTCTACAGGGATTTAAATGAATTTACTCTAAGGACCTGTTTACATAAGCTGTGTTTATATATACTGTACAGGCACATAGTGAAATGAGTTCCATGTGTATGTTGGGTTATAATTGATAGGCCTTATGAAATGGGTGTTGGTTTAAAAATGTTAGCAGACTTAGGGACTTACTTAGACTTCGTTAGACTTAGACTTAGGGAAATGTTAGCATTCCTATATATTTTTCAAAAGAATTTAATGTGAGCTAGAATCTGGGATAGTATCTACCACTAGCTTCCACTCAAAACACATACTGAACCTCCATTGAATCTGCCCCTGAATGGAATATATAATGGATAATTTTGTAAAGCAATGCTGTGACATTTCTCATTTCTTTCAAGTTTAAGCATACAATATCAAATGCTTCTTATTACATTTTTACTGTCCACTTTAATATATATTTTTTTAACCAAGTAGCATATCTCACCTTTTCAATGGCTGATGTATTTACAGGGGCTGGCTGGGAGACAAGTCAGCATAAAATCAAATTTTCACTCTGCCTTTTCCCCCCCCACCTGCAGCTGTGTATGGTATTTTATGCATTTTATTTAATCCGAGTCATAAAGAGAGCTGTAATGATGCCAATTTTGGAATTACAGCTCTAATAGCTCTCCGCCTCTCATTCTCTCAATCTACCAGTTGCTGTCAAACATTACATGACTGCTGTGATCAGCCCAATCTGGTGTAACTGTAGAACTACAATGGACAGCCAGTGGCTTCTTCAAGGGCAGATTCCTAAGAATACACCTTGCTACCCAAACATGATTAGACCCTGTCATTCTGGTAGTACCGGCTCTGTGGGAGAATGGGGCTGCTCATGGGTGTGTGGCAAGCCTTTTGGAAGCCACACAGGTGAACTGCGCCCAGGAGATCTCTGAGATGGAATAGTTGAAAAGAGGACAACCAAAATGATCAAAGTTTGGAGGATTTGGTCTAATAGCTGGGGAACTTTGACTTGAGAAAAAAAAATGCCAAAATGCAAGGGTGGGGACATGACAGCAATTTCAAAAATGTTGCATGGTGTGGATAAAATAGGAAAGAGATCAGTTTTTCTCCTTTCCCCCAAAAAGTAAAATTGGGCTCACCTTGATTGATGGGCAGAAGATGCAAGACAGGCAAAAGGAAGTTCTTCACACATGATGAGCATATGGAATCTTCTACCATTAGCTACAGTACAGCAATGGCCTTGGTGGCTCATATGACTTTAAAAAATGGATCAGACAAATTCATGGAGGGTGAGCTCAATGGGTATCACCAGTGGTTTCCAAACTGTTTTGACTGGCAGCTCCCTTGACCTTCTGGGCCATTGGCTATGGCTCCCCATTAGGGCTACAATCATATACATTGTATCGGGCATCTTCATGAAGATTCCATGGTCCCCCTGGCTATTTTCCTTGGCTCTCCAGGTAGCTACAGCTCACAGTTTGGGAACCACTGGACATTACCCATGAAATTGCTGGATCCTCCAAGTTGCAGTGGGTAACGGCTGCTGATGCATGCCCTGCTGGTGTAACCAGGCTTCTGGTTGTCTGTTGTTGGAAACAGGATATTTTGCTAAGTGGAACTTGGTCTTATCTAGCAGAGATTTTCTTGTGGTCAGTTCTGCATTGTAGTGACCCCTTCTCTACCCAGTTGTGTGATTCACAGAAGCTTGGGGCGGTGTCCTGCATCTGTCAAGCATGTTTGTTGGGGTAGCAGGATTGATCAACACGTGCAATATGGGCATGGGGTGCATTTGCCTCAAAGAGGCGCGTTGTAAGTGGTGCTCCTCTTCTATTTAGCAGGGGGGAGAGTAACTATCCCTCTTCATTCCACAAAATTGTCTTTCCAGTGGCTGTCTGCTGGTGTTTCTTCTGCATCTAGACTGTGAGCCTTTTTGGGGACAGGGAACCATTTTGTTATTTGCTTTTCTATGTAAATGGCTTTGTGAAAATTTTTGTTGAAAAGCAGCATACAAATATCAGTCTTGGCACATTTTGGTGGGGTGTTGCCCCCCCCCCCACATCACATGCATGTGATGTGCACCTTAAGCTGGGACTGCACACATATCCAAAGAGCCACGAACATAGTAGTAGGTGTGGACCCTGCTACTGCACCCCCAACACTTGATCACTTGATCGAGGTGCCTTCTCCCCACCTCCAAGAGCTCTTTGGTGTACCAGCAGAACTGATGTCAGGGAATCACATTAATGTAGCAATGGACACCTGATTAAAGTGGCTTTTAAAAATTATGTTGAAGGTTGGAAACGTTCTAATTTGAAAGGATGATTGGAGATCTGTTAGAAACAACAGACACACAAATTGCTAGGGAGCCGAATAAACAGAAATATAGACTCTGGTCACATTTTACTTCCAGGCTGTTACTTTCAGTAACATGTGCATCCCAAAATGAATTATCTTAATTACTCTGCTAGAATAATTATAAGGCTCTTCTCATTATTCACTTTCATTACAACGTTCTTATTTAAAATGCCTAAAGTTACAAGTCATGTTAATATTTAGGTGCTATCATCATGACAAATTCCACCGGGGCAGCTGCATAAAGTCTGCTGCAGGGGAAACAAAACTGCCATTGGTTCAGCATGCGGCCGCCAGATCATGACTGTTTCATACCCCTACTGCACTTCAGTGAAGTAGAACAGCTACAGCATTGCATTCTACTGACTGTCTGTACATTTCTGGGCACAATTCAAAGTGCTGGTGATGACTTCCAAAGCCCGTAACACAGTGGCTCCCAAACATACCCTGTCGCAGTGGCGCCATGCCATGGAAGGACAAGATGGCCACAAACCAAGATTGCGCCAAATCTCATGAAATCACTCAAAATCTTGGCCAAGATGGTGGTGCCTGGGACAGCTGGCACCTCTATGAGTTCCCTGCAGTGATCTAGAGCATTGCGGTGCACACTTTGGGAACCACTGCTTTAACAGTTTGAGACCTAAACACGTGACAGGCCATCTCTCCCCACCTGAAACGGCTCATCTTGTGTTTAGGATGAGCTGTTTAGGGAGGCTCTGTTGTGAGAGCTGTCACCACTGGAGATACAATTGGTGTTGGCTCATGACCAGGCTTGCTTTCTTTGTGGGTGAGAAAAGTGGCCATTGAATCCAGTCCCTGTTTATTTTGTACTCCCATTTATTTCTGTGCTGGCTGCTCTGGCTCTTTTGAGACAGCTCAGGACACAAATGTGAATATAGGAGTGAATAGATAGATAGCTCCATCCCAGAAGGTTGAAGTGGCTGGTAGTATCTTAAGGTGCAGGCATTTCTACACCTTGGTTTCCTCCAGTATAAAAGGGTTTATTGCCAAATCCATTTAGACAGCATGGTGATAGATTGTGCTCTGTGCCCCCTGCTATAAAATACATTAAAATTAATGGAAAAACTTTCTGACAGGCCTCGCCGGTGGTTTCACTGTCCAAAGCTCCTTCAAACAGAGTTAACAAAGGCATTAATGATGTCCAGTATGCAGCCATGTTGCCGGAGAGCTATTTTAACCCTTCTGGCCGGCCACACTCTTTTTCTCCCATTGCGAGCCCTTGCCATTTAATGAATTAGATTCATGACATTCATCTATGGCTTTATTGGCGTGCTGTGCAGAGAGTCAGGTTGCTAATAAAATGAAATGAGCATATGCCACTTTTTGTGTGCAAGTAGTTGCCTTTAATTAAAACGACTAGATGAAAGCTGCTCTTGTATCCATGTGCTCATAACTCTGGAGACCCATTAAATTGTGCAGGGCCTGGTGGTCAATCCCTGTTTGTCACTGGGGGTTGTGCACAGTCTTCTTGGTAGAAAAAGGGTGTGCCCACCTGGACTTAGCCGTGTTTGCACCTGAAGTCAGGATTGCCAGTGTCAAGATTTGATCGGAAGTGTTAGGGCTTTTGCTTTCTTCCACGGGAAGAAGAAAAATCTTGCTTTGGGGAGCCAGAATCACAAAGGCCGGCTGTGTTTTCTGTTTGGTTTTGGAGTTTCTGCTATTTGCTGCATCTCTGCCCACAAAGTCCATCAGACTTTAACCCCGAGACTCTCTCCTTGACCCACCAGGTGCCAACCTCAGATCTCACCTGGTGCCATTAGACTCCACTCTTACCCTACCAAGCTTTACCCCTTGTACCCTTTGCACCCGTGCCAGTACCCTTGTCCATGGCATGGTTTGGCATATGGCTGCACTTAACTTCTGTGTTTTGCCTCCTCTGAGTCACAGGCACTGAGTTTCCTTTTCTCTTTAAAGTTGACGCCGGACAAAACTACACATGGCATGCTTGGTTTTTATTCCTCAGTAGCAGTCTTTCAGAGACTTGACCAGGACTGGGACCATGGAATGGAAAATGGGGGCTTTCAAGCTCTCTCCTCTGATCTGAATTTCCACATCTGAATTGGGGATCCTGTGGTTGTTTTTTCCCCAATCATACCAATGGGAGTGGGGGAAGGGTTCAATCCCTTCCCCCATTTTATGGTCCCAGTCCTGCCTGCCAGACCTCTACACTTACTATTTAATACCTAAAAACCAAGTGCAGCACCAGCAGTGATGTACCTAGCAGGGGGGGTCCAGGGGGCCACATGGTCCTGGCCGGAAGAGTGACAGGGACAGCATTCTGACCACACAGACACACACACAAGGCTGGCTACCTTGCCCCATTTTTTAAGTGTGATCAAAGCCTCATTCATGGAGTCGGGTGGGCGGAGCTGCTCCAGCCACCTGGTCATCCCTAAAATGCAAGCAATGCTGGCCGCTGGCTTCGTTCCTGGGCGTGGGTGGGTTCCAGCTGCCTGCCCAGCCACCCCTTAAATGTGAGTGTAGCCAGTTGCCAGCTTAGTTCATTTAAAAACCAGAAGAAGAAGCAGGGGTTGAGGCAGGTGGGCAGAGCACACGGGGTGGTGGTGGAAGTAATTGCAGTGACATGATAACATCAGCGCAGTTACTTTGGGGGACGGCAGCTGGCTGGACGTGACCCTAGCAGCACGTCCTTCAGGACTGCCCCTGGACACCAGCATAAAGTGCCAGCAAAATGCGCTATGAGTGCAATGCTAACCTGGAGTTAGGCCAGCACAGTTAGGCCAGCAAAGTTTGGCTGGCACAAGGGCCACCGTAAAGCGCATTTGGACCACTCTCGGAGTCAGGGAAGAAGGCACACATCTCTGTGCTGGCCTCTCTGACCCCAAGAGTGGTCCAAACATCTTTACAGTGTCCCTTTTGCCGGCCAAACTTTACTGGCCTAACTGTGCCTGCCTAACTCCAGATTAGGATTGTGCTCTGTGCCATTTTGTCCTACATTGGCTATTTTGTAGCAGTGGATTTCATAAGTAAATTATGAGTCTGTGACATCCCATCTTCTTTTGTGGGTTTGAACTTATCATTAGTCAATTGCATCAATGACCCCAAGTTCTAATATTAAGAAAGAGAGAGCAATCTTTTTCTATACTGTTTGTAATTTTATAAATTTCTGTCATGGGAACTGGCAATTCTGGAAAAACAATGGGCATTATCCAGCCATAGCTAAGTGCTTAAGCTCAATTGGCTTCTATGGGAGATAGTTAAGCAAGTGTTTAACGTTCTCAGTGAAGTCAATGGGGCTTAAAATGCTTCACGATGGCTGATTCATGCCCCCAATGTTTCCAGGTCTCCTTTTTCCTCATTTGAAGGCTATTCATGAAGCAGCTTATCAGATTCCATGGAGAAGGAGGGCATAGGTAGCCTTCCCTGCTGTCAGTGTAATGGCTTCATTCTGGGCCATTGATCTATGATCTATGGCCTCCTCCTCAACCTGGACAGTTGAACTGGACCCATCTGCAGTTGCAGACCCATTCTAGAATTACTGGGCATCAAAACACAAGGGTTCTCTTCCATCCACCGCTAAAAGCTCATCGCTGAAAGCTTCCACCATGGGCTGTAGCTCACAAAGATGGTGGCCCAATCAGTTTATTAGCCTATAAGGTAGCCAGAACACTCTTTGTCACTTTTGTAAGGGTATTGCACACCTGGGGGGGAGGGGCCATCTCAAGCATTGTCTGGTAAAATGGTGGACAAAATATTGCTCTGATGAAAAATACGTTCATTGTATCAATGATGATTCATTTTCATGGAAGAATGGGGGCAACTATTCCTGCTCTTGGTGTCAAAAGCTGGCCAAGTCAAGCACTGATCAAGGGGCCCCCACAGCTCAGGCCCACTGGCTGAACTCTGAAGCCTCCATGACCACATTTCAGAAGCCACAGAAGCACTTTTTGAGCACTTGCTCCTTGTCCAGGTAGAGCAAACCAAGTGCCAACAGAAGGCAGATCTCCTGTTGGTTAGTCAAAAAGTAGTGCTTGTCTGATGAAGGCCCTGATCTTTGGGCGCTTTCTGTGGATGGAACTAGTGCTCAAAGCCTCCACTGCATCCTGACCCCATCCTGGCCCTGAAAGCCCTACATGGGGCTGAGTAGACCTACTGAGCAGTCCCATTAAGCAGCTGGGGTGCTACAGAAGAGACCTCCCGCCTTTTCATATCCAATGCTGGATTCAGAATGGACCCAGCAACCCCACTGCGCCAGTGTTGGATAAGATTGGGCTGCCTGAAACGTTAAAAAGGGGATGGGGTGGAAGCTCTCTTCCTTTATTAGTGCTGAGGGAAGATAGCACATCCACACACACCCCTTTACATTTCCTGGATGTGGGTACAGTGAATTTGTGCATTCTTGAGTATGCACACACCATGTGGGGGGGGGGCATAGCCAGGGGCCCCCAGACTTTGCTAACCAATGTCACCAGTGCAGTCAGAAAGTTGTGCACTGCCCAAACCACACAAGGCCACAGCAATATTTTGGCTTGCAGAAAATATTTATCTATGCGATCAGTTGTGTTCCTTTTTAAACCCAGTGAGTGGGGGATTTGGCATGAACCTCAGTGGGGGTGGGGGTACACTCTGAGAATGGTTTTGATGAGCACTTGCAAAATTGTTTCCCACAAGCATTAACTAGGAAATGACTCCAAAAGCGTGAATCCATATCTTTGCCTACAAGTCAAGCAGAGACGTGTTGTTAATAACACGGAAGGGATGAGAGCAGAATAAGGAATAGTCTATACAAGGTGAGTCATATAAGAAAAAAGATGATTCATATGTATTTGTCGTAGCAATATAAAATTAAGCGGGGACGTGTTGACTCCAGGCTGAGACCCTGGAGAGCTCCTGTCCATTGTAGTAGACATGTATAATAATGCAGTTTCATATAAAGATATTAGAAGGGTCTCAGTATAGATATTAGATGGATGTCAGTAACAAGAGGAAGAACTGCTGATTCCCAAATTCACTTGAGGACAGATTTTTTTTTAAAGTAGATTTAAATTTTAACCGTCGATGAAGCCAGGGGTTGCTCAACCCTACAGCGACTTGAAATGGTTATGTGGCAGCAGTGAATGGATGAGCTACTGCCCATTGCCTACATCTGTCCACGGCCCACTCCAGTCTGCCACGCCGTTGGACACTTTGATCCTTTTCCAACATGCTGGGAGCAGCAGCCAAGAGGGGAGGGGGAAGCAAGCTGCTGAGGCTTCAAATCACTCCTTCCCACTGATACTTACGAAGCACCAACTGAGTAGGGATAGGCAATTTGGAGCTGCCCCCCCTCCGTTTTCTTACAATGCCAGGCAGCTTCCCCCCTCCATGCCTATTCTATCTGCAATGAGCATGAGCAAAGCATGCTGGGTACCCAGCATCCCCTGCTCCCATTAATTTTAAACAGAAGAGGCACATCTCGTCTCTTCTTCACATCTCTAAGATGCAAAAGCAGGTTGAAACGAGGCATCGTTGACTTTTGGAGTCACCGTCTCAATCATGGCTGCTTCCAGTGCAATAAGGCCCAGTGTTGTTCCATCAGTTATTCTAGCAAGTCAAGTGAGGTTGCTATTTGATTGTTAATTTATATATGAATGTATTAAACTTTTTGTTCTAAAATCTTTTTTTCTTTCCTCCTGATCCTGGTGTAAAACATACTGTAACTGTTTCGAGATTTGAATCCTGATCAAATCGTTTTTTTCCAGACAGTTTTTGTAATGCTTTGCTTGAAAAGACTGATGTTTTTCTATTGTGTTTTTTTCAGTGCCAATTAATTACTTAATTCATTAGCAGTGGAACACAAGAATAGGCTTTGAAAATCCTGTGCTTTGTGTAGATGCCTTTTATTATGGCTAATTAAACATTGTGGAAGGACCTGATTATACCTCTGAGCATTTCCTAATCTTGAAAAAGGGGAATAAAAACAAAACCAAACCATCAACCTCTTGTAGTCGACAACGTATACAATAAAAGCAGAAATGATAACTTTGTGGCGATTTACCAACAAAACCCAAGATAGACTAATGGAGCAACATGGTATGGGGCTATCTATACTTGGTACATCACCTTCCCCACAGCCCCATGAAGGGTTAGGGACAGTGGTGCTAATTATTCCGGCTATTAAGTAGAACACAAAGAAAACAATGCATGCAGCAGCCAAAAACAAACACTAGTGCCAAATGAGTAAACACAGTCTCGGGACAAATTGGTGTGATGCTCAGTAAAGTTAGGAACAGATTTCCAGATGGTCATTGTACATATGGCTTAGGCTATAGTGATAGGCTAGCCAAAAACTGGAAAAGAGGCCAGAACCCTTTTCAAATGAAATCAGCCCTGACCTTGGAACAGACACATTTGCCAATGCTGCATTTGTTTAGCGTCTTTAATTTAGCCTCTGTACCCTCCAGCTATGATCAGAATTATGGAGCGTTGAAAGCAGGCCTTGACAATGTATGGTTTGGGTGTGGGAGGGCACATACAGTCCTAGCACAGGGTAAGAGGGGACTCCGGGGGGAACGACTTGCACTGTGCTCCCCATGACATGCCCAGATGGCAGACTGGGATGTTACCACTGCACCGAATACCAAGGGCTCAAGGTTTGTCCTGCCAAATGGGCCTGGGCAATCAGCCAACGCTCAACCCTGCTGCTGTCCTATCAGCACCCCTGGCCCATACAACGCACCGGGCCATGTGTGGTAGTCTAGCTGGTGCCTGATGGAACTTTGTATTTTGCAGGCTCCCTACATTTTATTAGCAAACGTTATTTTAATTTTTTAATTTTTGTAACCACTTTGAATTTTAGAGGAGTGGCATGTAAATCCAATAAATAAACAAACTCAAATAAAAAGGGTAGGGCTCCTGGTCCGTCCCCCCCCCCCCACAGAACAAGAAATTGCTCCAGAAAAATTAGCATCCAGAATGGTCAGAACCCTGAAATGAAGAAAATTGGTATAAACAGAAAATTACCATTCCAACAGGCAGCATATATGATTGTTCAAATGTATAAAATAGATTCAAGGTATTCAGTTTATAAACTATAACTGAAAGTGTATAAGGCCCATATTTATAGCCCTGTCTACTTATCCATTTCAATTTGTTCGTTTCATGTACACATTACAGCAGTGCGTGACCACATACCCTCTACGGTTCACATATGCTACATCATAACTGGTGTTGATTCATCCACCCTCTCCTTAGGATCCTGGGTGCTCAGGTGATGGAAATAGGGAGGAAATTTTACAGGGGATCTAAATTCTTACTAAGGTTTTGGCAACCCAAATGGGGCTCTATGCAAAGGGCCTCAGCCCATGTGATCAGAATTGCTCCAACGGGGATCCTTTTATAGTGCTATGCCGTAGCCAGAAAACATTAACACAACAGTATCGTCATGTAAGGAATATCACAAACAACTAAACTGCCATTTGTCACAATTTTGTGCCTGTGCTGCCTGACCCCCCCCCCGGGAGTGCAGAGGTAGCCAGGCAGCTACCACTGCATCCGGTGGCAGCCACAGGAGCCTCTGCGGGAAAAGGAATGTTTGTCCCCTTTCCCTACGGTAAGGGCCAGCGCAGCAGCAAGGGCCTCTGAGGAAGGCCGTGCAGCCTCACGCGGAGGTTGGGAACTGGCGGGGACTGTAGCTGTTGGTCCCGCCCCTGCTCCACCCCTCCTGCTCCGCCCTGAACAGCCACATCACTGGGGTGGTGGTCTTGCTGCTTGCCAGCGAGCAGGGCTCCTTCCAGGGCGCCCATAGCCACTGTTGCCATGGTGCCACCCCAGTGCCAGCAGCATTGGAGGTGCTTTATGGTGCCATGTGCGGACAGAGACGCGGGCAGTACGAGCCCACTGCCCACGTTGGGCTCAATAGGATTGGGCCCTCAGTGCTCCAATGAGCTAAAGTCCTTGAAGGAGGATTCTCCAGCATCTCTTCTGTATTCCATTCTACACACCTACTATTGACTGCATATGCTTTGTGTCACAGCTGTAATGACTGGTCAGCTTTCTTTTCCTTTATGTATAGGGTTACCAGATACAAACTGGGACAGAGCGCCTATACCTTTAACCATTGGATAGCAGAGGGAATTTGGGCAGGTGCAGCTCATCATGGGAGAGTTTCAAAAGCTGCACCTGCCCAAATTCCCTCTTTTATGCAATGGTTGAAGGTATAGGCGCTCTGTTCCAGTTTGTATCTGGTAGCCCTATTTATATATAGCTGGTTGTGAATTAATGTAGTACTTTCTCGGTTCAGGCTTACTGGCATCCAGTTTCATGTAATAGTATAATGGCAAATGCACAGTCATTCAGTGGCGGTCCCAGGGGGAGGGACAAAGCCATAGGCTTTTTAGGCACCTGAAGCACCATGTAAAGTGGCCCCTCCCCCTCACCTTCAGAGCCAATTGTGGCTACTAGAGCACTGCACAGGCATCTCCTCCACTTTGCTGTCATAGTTGCAAATGGCTCTGAAGGCCAGGGGAGGGGCCACATTACACAGTGCTTCAAGTGCTGCAAAACTCCGTACTTTGGCCGCCCCCCAACACCACTGCACTTGCTCATCATGTTGTTACACTGCAAATATTTTCCCCTAGCCTTTCTATACTAGGGATGTATGTATGTGTATGGATGTTTATTAGTTAACTTATGGCACATTCCTATTGAAATGACATACCAGCGGAACGCTAGACAGCTCTTTGTGGCAGTACAAGGAACCAGATTGAAGCAGGCAAGCCTTGTGTGTGTGTGTGTGTGTGTGTGTGTGTGTGTGTGTGTGTGTGTGTGT
>JAJKFI010000015.1:18893599-18951865 GCA_029204185.1 Lerista edwardsae | reverse complement strand
GCGAAGAGTCGGACACGACTTAGCGACTGAACAACAACAACAAACACTTTACTATAAATATTGTAAACACTTTGTTTAGCTATGGGCAGCCAGAACTGCCCACCTGCCCGGTAGACCAGCCAATCCAGAACTGCCCTCCTGCCCGGGAGCACAGCGGTAGCCAGGGGGATACCACTGCATCCCGCTGCATCCAGGCAGCTGTGGGAGGCTCTGCAGGAGAAGGGAACGTTTGTCCCCTTTCCCCACAATCAGGGCGCAAGTGGGCAAGCAGTCTACTCACCTCTGTGCTGGCTATTTATGGCTCTTAAAAGGTAAAGGTAAAGATTTCCCCAAGACCGTATGGTCTAGTCGTGACCGACTGTAGGGGGCGGTGCTCATCTCTGTTTCAAAGCCTGTAGAGCCGGCGTTTTGTCCGAGGACAAGCTTCCGTGGTCATGTGGCTGGCATGACTCGACACCGTAGCGCACGGAACGCCGTTCCTTTCCCACTGAAGTGGTCCCTATTTGCAGTTAGGTGCTTTCGAACTGCTAGGTTGGTAGGAGCTGGGACAAGCAACGGGAGCTCACTCCATCGCGCAGTCTTGAACTCCCAACCTTCTGGCCGGAAAGACCAGCAGCAGCAGTTTAACCCGCTGTGCCACCACGTCCCCTAATATGGCTCTTAGAGATCCACTAATCAAAAGGCCTGTGAGCGATGGACATACTTGCCATTGAGTCCACTTTTAACTCTCCACCAGTCATTGCCCCTATGGTTGTCTTAGCTTTCCATGTTCCTGAAGCTAGTCACTATCCAACCACAGTGCTTCAGTGTCCTCACTCTCAATTATGCTAAAATTCACAAAGCCTGAAGCAAAATTATGAAAGGCACAGAGAGCAGTTAGGCAGTCAACCTCCATACAAGTCCAAATAAACACTCTAATGAGAAAGATATTTTAATATACGTGCCATTACAGCAAATGGAACTTTGTCCCATTCATTTTGAATCACCCTGTATATTGTAAGCTGCCCTCGGTGCCCTGTTGCTTGTGGGGGGGGGTATAAAAAAAATGAAAGAACAGGAGGCAAAGGAGATAGCTTATACTCCAATCCTGTACAGACTTTCCTGGGAGTAATGGCCCAATCCTATAGGCATGTTATTTGTGTTCCAATGGCCTAATGCATTTTGTGGCTGTCACAAGCAGGACACAGCCATAGCACACGGCCTGGCTGCTGGCACAAGCAGCGATCTTGCTCGCGCGTTGACCTAGGCGGCAACAGGGTAACCTGGGGAAAGGCAACAAATGTTCCCTTACCCCATGGAGGCATTAACATGCCAAAACTCCTCTGTGGGATACACATTGGTGCTGGGGCATTGCCATTGCCCGTCCCATTCAACGCAATTGGGGCCCAATCCTATCCAACTTTCCAGCGATGGTGCTGCCACAATTCAGCCTCAACATAAGGGAACAAATGCTCCCTTAAGGAGGCCTCCATGACTATCCCCCCCCAACTACAGGATGTAGCATGTGCCCCATTGGAACAGCTGCATCAGTGCTGGAAAGTTGGATAGGATTTGTCTCTTATGCATTAAACGGTATTGTATTTTTTCTTTGGGAAAAAATGTCACTTGTTAGCTGGGCTGGGGTCAGTGGCTTCAAGCCCTTGCCCATCAGAAGGTCCACCTGGTTGAGCTGATCCCTCTGTGACAGTGGTAGCTCCCCATGTACCATGAAGCAGTACAGAGCTTTGCTCCAAGGCCCCTAGCAAACTGGCACCAGCCCTGCCCACATTAAGGCAGACCCATCACCAGAGATATGCACAAAGAGTGGTTCAAGGGTTGGTGATCTTTTGCAAAAGCTTCACTTTAAAATGGTAATTGGGAGGTAATAGTAATTAAAGCAAGGCAGAAATTTCCCAATTTTTTGCTCCTTTGCCCCATGTAATGCTGCTGCAGCGCCAATGGGTCTCCTTGGTTCTTTGCCCGCATTTGTGCCAGGTTACCTGGCTCGGGAGGGGGGTTAGGATTTGTCATCAGAGGCCACCACCATCCCCAACCCCTCCCAGACCCAATCCTCCCCTCCCCACCCCAATCTGCACATTCCCCACCTCCCCCTGCCCTGCGAATGACTACCGCCTGCCAGTGGTGGAAGAGCACCAGCCGGCCATCTTCACAGCGCTGAGGCCCAGTGCCAACTACCACTGTCCCAGCACCTGCACTCCCTATTCTCCGGGTGTTGTGAACGTGCTTTGCAGCATATCCATGACGCCCAGAGCCAGCAGTAGGCAAGCAGAGCTCAGGTTTGGGCTTTGAGTCACCCGAGGCAGGGGCTGCAGGGGTGCTGAGGCACAGGCTGCCAGAACACAGCGAGGGGACCAAAGCTGGCCCAGCCCAGATATATTCTATTGGCCAGTTGGAGGCTAATGAGATCCTGAAACTTTCATAATCTCGGAATGAGATGAAAGCCGCATTCATGGTTCCCTGGATGAAATCCCGCAAAGCTGGACATGGAGACACCAACGTGGCCTAGAAGATATTCTTGATTAACTTCCAGCCATAACACATTAAGTTGAAAGCACCATTAAAAACAACAACAACAACCACACACACCCCTATAATTGTGAATGCTGTGGCTGGCTGCAAGGGTAGCCTGAGACCATATAGCTGCACCAATATTTGGCAAGTCTTGTTTTGATGTGCTGCATGACCCAGTACCAATCCCTTTGCTTATGGTCACATGCTGGATGGAGCAGGCTGCAGTAGGCTTGGCCATTGAAATATCATCTAGAAGCTACATAAACAAGCCCTGCCTTCCCCACCCTCTCTGTCCAGTTCCATCACACACAACAGCTTCATACATCACCCCAGTCATGAGTGTGGCTCCCATAAGATCACAAGGCCAAGTCACTTGTTAAGTACAATCATACTTCCCGCTTCTCTGCCCGCCAAGACATAGCCTCACAAGGACACACAAGTCATTCTATCCCACCTGAAAGTGTTATTTGCCAGTGCAGTCAGATCATTAGGGTCCTTAATGCTTTTAAATTAATTCAGTAATGAGCAGCAAGTTTATATTTCGGGAGTAAATTGAGAAAGTTAAATGTGGATTTTGCATGCATAGGAATAAATGGTAATTTACTGAAATTTGTGTCAATGCCCTCAAAGTTGAGGCTATATAAATATTTATTGCTGATTAAATACATGTAAGTAACTACAGCTGATCTTTTGCCCTTTGTGCAGGCAACTCTCTGACTAAGGTCTATAAGAGTCTCCAGTGAACACTGAAAGGCAGAACTAGGCACATTTCTGTATCAACTCTGATAATTTACAACTTTAATTATAGAGTCAATGACAGATTACTGATGGAACGTCTTTCTCCCATCTGATATTTCATCATGTGCTTGCATCAAGTGATTAATATAGTGGCCAGGAAGTATTTCACTGTCAGTGCGTTCCAGTTGTAGCTATATTGTAGTGTAACTAACTCTTTTAGAAAAGCTTAATGGAATCAAAATTGACACTGAAACTAGAAAAGCTCTCCATATGCATCTCCATGAACACACTGACCCTCCTCCGCAGGTCCCAGAATATAGTAGAAGCAGAAACAGAGCACAATCCTAACCTGGAGTTAGGCCGGCACAGTTAGGCCAGCTTGGCTGGCACAAGGCCACCATAAAGTACATTTGGACCACTCTCTGAGTCGGGGGGGGGGGGATGGCGCACATCTGTGTGCTGGCCTCCGAGAATGGTCCAGACATACTTTATGGTGTCCCTTGTGCTGGCCAAACTGTACCAGCCTAACTCCAGGTTAGGATTGCGCCCACACTCTTAGTACATCCACCGAACAGTACACCCCTGGCCTCCAAAGGCCTTCAAAAGGCACTTCTGGTTTTCAGCAAAATCTGCAAGTGCCTTTCTGAGGCCTGCAGGAGGCTAGGAAGGCTGCGCACAGCCACCCCGGGCCTCAAGGCTGCTTTTTTCACCTCTCGTCTGCCACTGGGGGTGCAAATTGGCACCTCCTTAAGGTGTGGCACCTGGGGCAATGTACCACCTGCCCTCTTAGTTATGCCACTGGCCTTTTATGTGCTCTGGGTTCAGGAAGGGAGAGAGAATGGAGTTTTGTGTGTGTTTGGTTCCTACATCCCTCATCCATGCAAAAAGTGAGTAGTATTGGGCCAGTCTAGATATGCCTGAAGCCGGTCCGCATCAGGTGGGGGAGGAACATGGGCATGTACATCTTCCCCCATCTAGCATATTAACTAGCTGCCACATGATTGCATGGGAAGGGAGTCCTCCAAAGCACTCCCGGCACGATTATGTAGTGGGGTGGTGGTACACTGGAAGATGTCCCCAACTGGCGCAGAGAGGCCATTGACAAACCAAATCACTGTCAGAGCAAAATAATAATAATAGTGGGCAGGGGAGATCACAATCCAGCAAGTGTCACTTTTAATCCCCCTTGTAAGCAGTATAATGGGACTTAACAACAACAATAAATTTACATTCCATTCATTTCAACAGAATTTAATCATAGCATAGGTCTAGTTTTCATGGAGGCAGTAAATTGGAACAGTGTCGGGACCATTCCATTGCTCATGTGACTCATTGCTCCTCCATGTGTGAAACCAAAAAATATCCTCATATTGAAAACCAGATGTTAGAGAGAAGTGTGGCAGCTCCACACCTTTCTCTGATGGGATAGTTTTCTATGAAGGAAGCATTGAACCATGTGATGTGAATTCCAGCTGTAACCTGAAGTGGTATAGCCCAGACACCAATTTAATAAACATGCTGCTGGAGGTCACAATTTCCAGGATTGCATTATGAATTCTGGGGGCTTGAAATGTTTATTGTCAATATGCGAGAGAATTATGCCCCCCCCCATTGGAAAGGACTTGGGGTTCAGGGAGGGATGAGATCCTGTTACACACCATGTCATTTTGGGAAAGCAACTTGAATGAGCTCCAATGTGGCAGTTGCAATATTCACAACTCAGGACCCTTTCTCGCGATACACACTTGTTCTTTGACAAGAACAATATTCTCGCGATTCTCGTGTATTCTCACGATACACACTTGTTCTTTGACAAGAGAACTGCCCCAAAGACCCCCAACCACAAAGCTGTGGTTTCCATTGTGGGAGAGCTCGGTTCTTTTTTCATTTTTGTAATCAAGATGTCAAGGGCCAGCACACACATTTACTGCCACATGGAATTTGGCCTTTAGGAAACAGACATCCTTCCTCAGCGAGTTGGTTTTCCAGTCTTAGGTACTGTACTGTCCCTGGCCTGTACTATGCTTCTGTTCATTGGTGCTGGGAGGGAAAAAACAACAGAACAGTTTCGAAGTATATGTGATTCATGATTCTGTTCTCAATTATGGTTCCATAAGTCCCATTGAAACTAGCGTTTAGGCTCGATGCCAAGGTGCCCCCATCTCTTGGAGTGTAGCCTACCCTGGGCAAAGCGAAATGGAAGATAAAAGCCTGAACAACTGTGCTGTGCCAGATTGCACTCAGGAGGATTAAAGGCATCATAAATATCAATCTTTCAATTATCCCTCAGAAGGACTTCTAAAATATATACATCCCACCGATATAAAACTACAGAGCCAAGATGCACTTCAATGGGATAAACTTTGAGCATAGTTTCCCTCCTGGGAGCAGCGATGATAGGGCTTATGTTGCTTTGCAAGGCAACAAAGCAAGAGACCAACCTGTAAGTGTTTGTTCTGAGTACTGCAATCAAATTCACATATGTGTCTTCAGGCAACCAGCAGATTTACCCTCCTGGATCATTTCGCTTCCCCCCCCCCGCCCCCCGAAAAGGCTTCCCAGGTTTGTATTATGTCTGGAGACATGCAGCCACCAACTACCTACTGCTGTAAGGCCCAGGCATCTGCTCAGGATTTTAACGTGATGATCATTTGGATGATTAATTAAGACAGAGCAGGGGAATGTGCATGAGACTGTTGACTGAACAGTCAGTTCACAGGCTGGAGTCAGCACAACTGACTTCAAGCAGAATCACAGGACAGGATGAGCATTACGCAGGGGTGTTAAGTGGAGAGCAGCACCCAAGATTCACTTAGGGATAGAGGTGGGAGAAAAAGGGTTATATAACAAAATAAAAACGCGTAACACCACTTTCTGGCCTTCTCATTTTTGTAAAAAAAAAAAAACAAATTTGCAAAAAAACAACAACCCACAACCCACCAGTTTTATTTGGTTTTTATTTATTCTTTAATGGGAGAGTGCATGGATAATGGCTGCATCTGCTGACGCTAAATCATCTATATCGCCTACCTAGTACCCTTTTATAGCTACTATAATGTATAATTATAATGTGCATTTTGAATAAAAACAAATAGCCTTGCTTTCTACCTTTGGAAAGCACCAAACTCCAAAGCAAAATAAAAGTTTTCTCTCACCTCTGCTTACGGAATTCACTGCCACAAGATGCAGTCATAGACGGGCTGACACGGCTTTAAACGGGGTCAGACGAAGTCAGGAGAGAGGGCAGGGTCCTTATAAGTGGGACTTCCGTGTGCAGAGTCTTTGGAATACTGGCTGCTGTGGGGCAAGCAGCAGGGGAGAGCTGTGGCTTTCATGCCAACTGGACTAGATGGTCCCTTGTTATGGTCCAGCAGGGCTCTTCTTGCAATCTCATAAGGAGTGTAAAGCAGATTGCAAAAGACCAAGTGGTAATGTGAACAAGGGTGCAGTCCTAACCAACATTCTAGCGCTGGGGTAAGGGCAATGCCGGGAAATTGGGGTAAGGGGAATAAACATTCCCTTACATTGTAGTGGCCTCTGTGACTGCCCCCCCCACCCCAACTGCAGGATGCAACACATGCCCCGTTGGCACAGCTACTGTATGTCAGTGCTGGAAAGTTGGGTTGCCCCCTAACTAGAGGGCAAAATGGTAAGTATTGCAGGCACCACAATGCACCAATTTCAGAAGCCCCCCCCCCCCACTCGCCATTAGGGCCATTCTGGACAGTGCAGAATGTCTATATGCCAGAGACATCGTTTGCTTCAGCTACCACCTGCACACTGCCGTCACTTCCCAGAATGGCTCCAACGGTGAGTGGGAGGGGCTGCTTACACAGTGTGTTGCTGCACCTGTAGTACTTATTGGTTCCCCCTCTCTAGCTACGCTGTTGGCCTGGATCTGTTTTGGGGAATAGGTTTCCAACTCAAACACATTCCGCAATATTTACTGTCAGGTTAGGGAAAGTACTGAGAGAGTGCAATAGAAGGGAAGTTAGTAGAAGAATGCACTATTTCAGGTGTACAGACACTTTTAAAAATCACTCTCTCCAAAAGGCCAAAGAGGGACAAGATAGGAGCAGAGATTAACCAGGGGAAGGGGATCGGAAAAGAAGAGCCATTCATGATTAACAGGTGTATATGCAATTTTAGCCACTGACATCTTGACAGCTGTTTAAAAGCTTCCTGCGAAGCCACTGTGAATATAGGACAATGTATTGTCTAATCTCTGATCATAGGCTACGTTACGTATTATTCTACTCCGGCTACTGCCCCAAATCTAGTGCAGTGGGATGGGGAGGTTTACCACACGCCAGCAGCTGAATAGCTTGGTTACAGTTGCTGCACAGGAAATTCTTCGGCAGCTAAAACAGGGCCATGTGTTCAGCTCCAAGGCAACATGTTTTCTGAAGAGCGGGGAAATCGTCTAGTGATCAGACTGGCAGATCCAGCTCATACTTCAAAGTAGGTCCCACTGTGTTCAGTGGCGCTTACTCTCAGGTAAGGGTTAGGAGTGCAGCCTAAGCTGAGCATCAGCATTCACTGTTAAAAGAGGTTGTAAAATCTCTCTCCCAGCCTCAGTTGTCTTCAAGTCCAGCAGAGACGACCAATCAGGAGTCTTTGAGGTATAAGACATCCTACTTTGAGTGGCAGACCGGAAGACCTCTGGGGTGCCTTCCACTTGTAGGGTGAGAAGCAACCTTGGAATGCTGGCTTTGTCACCTTTTCACCTGATCTTATGACCTTTGGCGACTGCAGGCTAGCACATAGGTTTGGGCTCTGAAATGCTGCTTTTGAAGGCTTGCTTCTCTTGCATCACAACACTGGGGAGAGATCTAAGTGCAGCCCATGGGCATGGAGGACATCGCAGGCTGTGGCAGTGTGAGCTTGATCTTAACAGCAAGAGGCAAGTTTGAGATCCCAGGAGGGAGGGAGCTAACAACACTTGACAGACTTTTGTTTTGAAAAGTCATGATGAGTAGAAATAACAACTTGGGGCAATGATTTTGTATTCTCTCAGTGGCAGGAAACTTGGAATTAAGTGACCTTTCCTCTTAAGATAGAAATGTTGCACATTACCTGGAGCCATCGTCCTTAACATTTACAGTGACAAATTAGACGATGGGACTGGAAAGGGGGCACTTCTCTCCCTGCTCGCTAATCTTAGCCTCTCCGTAGCGTCTGCCTACCAGATGTACAACTTGATTAAGTAGCTTCGTGCAGCAAGCACAGAGAATGCCTCAACATCTGCAAAGCACAGTATGCTTTTTCAGTTTTGTTGCACAGATCAGACCACCTCCTAGGGTTAATTCTTGAAATGTGGGCGTGATCAAGTTATACCCATCTCATTAGATAAGCTCACCCTGCCCCCGAAAGAGCACTACAACACAACCGGCGCAATCCTAAACTGAGTTAGGCCGGCATAAACTAAGCCAGCAAAGTTTGGCCAGCACAATGGACACCGTAAAGTATATTTGGACCACTCTTGGAGTCAGAGAGGCCAGCACACATATGTGCGCCATCCTCCCTGACGCCGAGAGTGGTCCAAATGCGCTTTATGGTGGCCCTTGTGCTGGCCAAACTTTGCTGGCTGAGCTTATGCCGGCCTAACTCCAGTTTAGGATCGCACTTTACAACATTATATGTACAGCACTACATGTTGATCTGAGGGAGACTCAGAGCGCAATCCTTTACTATGCCGGTCTAGTAGGGCTGTATCCTAAATAAAAGCCCATTAGGAGGCAGCAGCAGCAACATGCAGGACAAGGGGAGGTTTTCCCCTTGCACCCGTGTAAGTCCCAGCCATCCCAATGGGGCTGCTCAGATCTGCGCCTGCTGTTTTGCAGGCGCAGAGGAACATGCACAGAAGCGGCCTGAATCGGGGTCACCCTGGCCGGAGAAGGGTGTCACGATATGGCACTACGGTCGTCCTGCATCACAACTGCCGTCTCCGCCCACTGCGCTCCACCCCTGGAACGCCTCTGAAACATCCCTGGAATGCCCTGAGCCGACCGAGTGAGGCTGATGCTTGACTGGTGCATGGCTAGTGCTGCCGACGGTTGCAGCAGCACCTGAGCGCCGGTCCAGCGCCAGAGCCCCAACAGAGACACGCTTGACGGCACGTCTGTGATAGCATTCAGCTAGCGCAAGAGCTTAGCGCCGAGGCAAGGGATTGAACTGCCAGGGCACAATCCAATGCCCGTCATTCAGCTGAAGCTAGCTGCGAATGTTGGTGGACCGGATGCAGCGCTGGCACGAGAGTGCCGACCAGGATTCTCATGTTGGCACTGGTTGGCCAATGCTAGCAGCAGTGTTCGCCCAAGGGTGCTAGCTAAAGGCCATGCTGCCCCACTCCTGTGCCAGCTGAGTTTGGCTGGTGCAAGAGCAGTTCTGGATGGGGGGAGGGCAAGAGGAACTGGGCGGGCCTGGGGCGGGGGTGGAGTTGGGATGTGGCCCCAGGCTGCACGGCCCCAATTTGGGATACACGGCTTGCTCAGAGCTGGACCTATTAAACAGCAAGTCCCAAGCAAGCCCACTGGGGCTGACACCTATGCCAGGTTAAGGGCATGAACATGCCGTTGCCCCAGGGAGTTTCCAGTGGCCTCCTAATTTGTCCTGGTTACAGTGCAGGCCTGTCAGCCCTGCCATTCTGGCACAAGTTAGGATTGCATCCTCAGGCTCTTTGTGTGCTTCTAGACCAGCAATTTTCAACTGGTGTGCAGTGCCCATTGGATTGGACCCCTAGAAGCTTTCACTAGGTATATGGGAGGTGTAACACTTAAAATCAGTCGTCGGACTGGTTCCCCTGCTTTGCTGCATCTCTGAGAAAGCCCCATTCACTTGCATCCACTTCTTGCCAGGATTAATGTGCTCTTTCCCACATATCAGAAACCAAAGTGGCCATTCCTGATGAGAAAAGGATCGAAAAGCCTCAGCAAGTGAGAATAATAAAGAAATGTTCAGCACTGACCTGTTTCCTATGTTGCAAAATGATACTGACACTCTACATATCAAAATTACATATCCTTTTGAAACAGGGTGGAAATCATGGCACAGGGGCAGAGGTGTTTTAGCATTTTCCCTTCACCACTGTTCCAATTCCAATTGTGCCTCTGCACTGTTTTTATCGGGGGGAAACTTTCCATTGAAAGCAAATAAAAATGCTGTGTGGTGGGACACAATCAGGATTGAAACCACACCAGGGGGAAAGTGAGAAAGCCCCTTAACCAGTGATGTCATTCAGGGGGAACGGACCAGAACAGGCGTTCCAGATCCTAACGGGCTCCATGGCTGGTTCCGGGTTCCCGACAAGTGCCAATCAAAAGTGAGTTCCTGTTCCTAAATCATTTGAATGACACCACTGCCCTTACCCTGCTGTAGTTTTGCCCCACTTTGACCCCCTGGCAATCTTTTGGTTTTTTAATCCCCATCTGCACAGGGGCCACGCTATGCATTTCACAGAATGTCTACCCACAGCCTGGTTCAAGATGCTTTCTAGTAAAGCCTGGATTTCATGGGGATCTCAGCACAATCTGTAGCCCCCCCCCCCCAATTCCTGGGAGGGTGCAGGGAGAACCACTCTTCCAGCATCATCATGTGAAGGCTATGGGGACAGAGGTGGTCTCAGGGATCAGAGGTGGACTCTTCTATGGGCCCTTGGCAGCTGCCCCATAATGAAGACCCCTGACGGGCAGAAGGAGCCAAGAAACTGGCTCTTTATGTATCTTCAGGTCAGGAATATTAAACTGAACAGCTTTCCACATTAACCTGACTTCTGTGCAGCTTTCTGCTCTTGGCAATATATAATTAAGAAAGGCATAAAAATCAATCTTGGTGTATCGAGAGGAAATTATTGGCCACTTAACGGCCACTACAGTTTTGCAAGCAGGAAAGCCAAACAGCTTAGTGCAGAAAACCAAGCAAAATGCTGAAGGGCTCTTTCTTAACCAAAAATGACGGCTGCTCTGTTAAATTCACAGAGAACCATCATTCTAATGAGAATTTAGATCATAAACATTGCTCTGCATTTTGTTTTCAATTCTATAGCTTTATGATGGAGAATGATAATGACATAGCGCTCAGCCACAGCTACATGCTAGTCCAGCTCTGAAATGTGTGAAGGAAATAAAAGGAACAAAGTGCCTCTAAGGATATGGAGAGTGCACTTATTGTCTCTCTAAATAACTGCAGCCCACTTTTCACATCCAGGGTGTGCCAGGATTCTGAGGCAGAAATTTAGATTCAGGCTGACATGAGCTACTCTCTTTTTAGCAGGGATGGGCACAACTCAGGTTGACTTGACACAAAATCCCTGTTTCTGATTATTCGAGTCAACTTGAGTCATACACATCACTGACCCCAACTTGACTCAAAATGCAGTCTAGATTCAAAATGACTCATGTTCCTGCTTGAATCCTATAGTCTCTCTCTCTCTCTCTCTCTCTCTCTCTCTCTCTGTGTGTGTGTGTGTGTGTGTGTGCGCGTGCGTGCGCGCACGCGCGTTCTTGCTTACTTTTCTTTGCTACTTCCTGTTTGGCTGCATGAGGTTGTGGGAGCCACAACAAAATGGCAGCCAGGAACAAGGGGAGAGGCTATTCAAGATATACACCACCTCCCTTTTTTTCTGTGAATTTTTGCTCAAGGAAGCCATTGACTCACAACTCAACTTGTTTCTCGAAATGACTCTGACTCGTGATTCAAAAAACTCAAAATTTTGCTCGCATTGTGTTCCAACGAGTGCGCACAATGACTTGCGAGTCAAGTCAAGTTGCAGGGTTGCTGACTTGCAATGCGACAGACTTGAGCTCAGTTACTTGAGCACATCCCTGCTTTTTAGAGGTGAACCCTGGCCAGCTTTTTAACATTGTTCCCTTTCATTATTATTGCGCCTTGCCTCCATTTTTAGGTGAGCTTTTGACTCCTTTTGATATGTCATCTATTTTACACCCAATAGTCCAGCGCACTTACCATATCAAATCAAAAGAATTCAAACGAAAGCCCTCTCAACTGGATTCGACAGTACTAGGTGTGCATATTGCCAGGATGAAACCCCGGGAAACTCTGAGTACCAGAAGTGGGCCATTTACAAGATGCCATTCTGAGAATAGGCCAAAATGCATTGAAAAGTCCTATACGTAAACTGCGCCAGTCCCAAGCTCGGACACAGTCCAACCACAGGTATGACTGCAGTTTTTCTCAGAGCTGGGTGTGCACATTGCAGGAAAGACAGTCCGGGAACTTTGGAGTACCCGGGGTGGGCCATTTCCACCAGGTCCCAATCTGTAAATGGGCCAAAATGCATGCAAAATCCTAAAACCTCAGACTGGAACCTGGTGGAAATGGCCCACCCCGGGTACTCCAAAGTTCCCGGACTGCCTTTCCTGCAATGTGCACACCCAGCTCTGAGAAAAACTGCAGTCATACCTGTGGTTGGACTGTGTCCGAGCTTGGGACTGGCGCAGTTTACGTATAGGACTTTTCAATGCATTTTGGCCTATTCTCAGAATGGCATCTTGTAAATGGCCCACTTCTGGTACTCAGAGTTTCCCGGGGTTTCATCCTGGCAATATGCACACCTAGTACTGTCGAATCCAGTTGAGAGGGCTTTCGTTTGAATTCTTTTGATTTGATATGGTAAGTGCGCTGGTAAGGAACTGGACTACAAGTATTGGACATGAAGAAGGAGAGAACTGTAGCCAGCAGCAGTTTTGCTACAGAAATTACAGGCAGCAGAAGAATGGCTGGGTCTTCTTGTCAAAGCAATGGGGAACCAATAAAGGAATAATGTAAATTAATGAAATCAAAATGAATAACTGATCATACTAAATACCTCATACAGATTTAGTATAAATCATACTAAATAACTGAGACAAATAAGGAACATGAACTGAATAATAAGACTTTTTTCTTGTACTTCCTTAGCTGTGCATTGTGGGCTAACTCAAAGAATGTATAGTTCCCAGGAGCCTTCAAAAATATATCACCTTTTGTACAGTGCTGTCTGAGATGTGATTAGTGTTCAGGACTTGGATGAAAAGCAGAGAAACATTGCTGACATTTCTATGATTGGCCTAGCTGTTCTACAAAAGGTTGCTTCTTGTTAGAACAATTGACTCAGAGACCCCAACCCCAAAAGTTCAGTTCACTTTCAGAAATAATCACTGTACGTCATTCATCTAAGGGTCATTCCTCATAAGAATTCTACTGTACTATACTTGCATAGTACAGAGTCATGCTTTAATGAGGATCCAGATACTTTTGTAGCAGCCAGAGGAATTGCATTTTTTTTTCAAATTTACCAATGTCTGTAACCTACAATTATAAACTGTACTTCTGTACTAGTATTCTACAAAAATTACAGCTATAATAGTTTGTCATTGTGAAAATGTCACTTCCCCCCCAACAATAGGAATGACTACATAGAGGAGTAACACATGTTGAAGAATTTTGTGTTTATCTGAATATTTTGATGTTTATTAATTTTGGTGCAGGAATTAAAAAAAAGTCTCTATTTTTGACATAGCAACTATAGTTTAGCCACAATTTATGCTATGCATAAATTGTATTAGATGAGACCTCCTAAAATGCATTTGGCAATAAGATAGGCACAAACACAAAATTTAACTAAGTGTTGATTGAAAACTAAAATTACAGTTTGAATCAGCGACTCTGAATATAAACAATTTTTGTATTATACAATGTTGTGATAGTGCTGACTGGACAGCGACTGTGCCAATGTGGCATAGCAGATTGTATTTTGTACCGCAAGACTTGAATTGTTCCTATCATTCTTGCTATTTTTGACACTTTAAAAATCTTTAAAGGCAAGTATTTCCTGTTTATGACACTCAAAACCAGAGGGGTTTTGGAAGCATTTCCAAGCAAGCCCACCCAAAATAACTGAAACAGTCGTGTCACTCTCTTTCTCCCTTTCAGCACTGTGCGCACTGTCTCTCAAAATTAGAGCCCATCTTTCACAATGAGAAATAAGCTAACTCCTGTTCACCTTGTATTAATTCAACTATGACACAATTTCTTTCTAAAAAACGTCGCCAAGAAATAGTTTCATGTTCCACAGCTAAACAAGCCTTGGATAAGTCAGGCTCCTGCTCCTCCGTGAGCACATCTAAACTTGAGGAATGGTAGGGCAGCACATCCTGAAATATCCATGTGCTCGTTGCAGCCTCACTTTTTGATCACAAAGATTCTACATGTTACAGCCATCACCTCAGCCATCACTACAAGCAGCCATCTTGTATCTTCTCTCCTTTCTTGCTCAGATAGCCAGACAAAAATGCATGCTGGGATGCCCCAGCAAGTTTCCCCACCTCAGTCTGTTTCATTGGCTGCCTTTTGGATGGGCAAGGATGTTTGCAAATTGCATTTACTGTACAGTAAATTTGTATTTACTAAGCCAAATTACCATTTGCCTTAGTAAATTGTATCTGGAGCAAAAGGAGGAGGAGAATCAGCAGTAATGTCACTTAAAAATAAGCCGTCTTTTCCATTTTTTCCAACAAGGGCAAAAGCATTACACACCAACATCATATAAACTTTGAGTTTCTTGGTTTACTTTAATAATATAAACCTCAGAAAGAGATATGACTGAAGGTTGTGTTTGAACTTTAGAGACTCATTACACTTTCCACTCTCCCCAAATATGAGGTGTGCGTTACACAACCCTAATTCTTCTTCCACTTGGATTTTCATTTGAGCTAAAAAACATTTCTGCTTCTCTCAGCTAAATACTGTATCTACTTATCTCCAACCCCCTTCGCCCTCTCACCCTTGAACACCAAACCCTCTTGACCTCATCTGCCCCACAGCAATAGAAAGAGGAATCTCTCTCTCTCTCTCTCTCTCTCTCTCTCTCTCTCTCTCTCTCTCTCAACTGGCAGTTGGTACTTAGTGCTGCAATGGCAGTGAACACACACCAGGAGCTCTGGGAAATATAGTTTTCCCAACACTTCCAGCAGCAATCCAGGGACCCTCCCATGCACTCCAATTTGGCTCATAATTGGGAGAAGAGCTTGATTTGTTGAACCTAATTATGATTTGAAGTTGAGGGTCCTACCATTACGAGGTTTGAATTATAATTTGTCAGTGTAAGAATTCCACAAACCTGTGTGTGGCTATTACAAAACAGAGTAAATAAAAAAAAATAAGTTTCCGGTTCTCATGATGGCCAAGGTATGCAATGACGCGTTCAAGCTGTCATTCTATAAGGGGCTGATATCCAAACACTCGGTTCCATAAGCCTTGAGGTTCTACAGAGCTCTTTCCTTCTAAGCTACTCCCTTGATGCTTCACCTCTTCTGCCACACTTTCGTAGTGTGGATCTTTTGTAGTGGGAGGTAGGACATTCAGGAGGAAAAGGAAGTGACTGTGTAACACCATTTATATGTTTATACAAAGCTAGTGTACGTGACACTGAAATCAGGACCTGTGGATATACCAGTGAATTCACATAGAACCACTAATTTGTCTCCGTGTGAGAGTACACTTAAAATATCTTTGTCTTTCTGAATGAATTTAAGCCTCTCTGTAGTGTACAGAAGTAACAATTGTTGTATGACATTTTGCTTCATTATGCATTGAAAGCTTACCATTTTTGCAGACCGGACAACACTGTTCTGGTTCATAGACTGGGTTGACACACTCAGGAACGGCACAGTCTGCTACAACACAGTGAACTTCATTGCTGGGCTCACAGCGACACCATTCACATGGAGAGGGCTAGGAACAAAGCTAAAATTAGCCCATTTCTTCCCTTTCTAGTGGTTCAATAAGTTAATAAAATTTATTCTCAGAATCTATATGCCACTTAATTTATTCATCATGCTCAGCATACATAATCAGACAATGTGGAGATGCATACAACATTAGAAAAATGAGCTTCACTTTAGCTATGGGTGTCTGATATGTCATACGTAGTTCCAAGGAGCTAATGCAGTGAAACAGAAGATGCCCCTTTCCTGCAGGCACAGAAGCAGCTCATTGGGTGAATCGAAAAGATTTCACCACCATTATTCTGAGGGCTAAGGGAAGGCAGCCCTGAGACTCGGAGAACAAGCAATCATTGTAGAGAAAAAGTTTCTAGTTGCATATCCCATAGTGGGTTCACTGCTGTTTTAGAGATGAGCTAAAATTGTGTTTTTAATCTTATCTCATTTTTGTTCTGATTCCATCAGCAACCATTTCATATGGCTACGTTAGAAGATGTGAAAGAGCAAGGCCTACTACTCCATTCATTCAGCTGGGACCAACTGCCATTTTGGTTCCCCCTTCTTGGAACTGTCTCCAGCAGGTACCATGCAAGCTGGTTGTTATAACAATTGCAAGAGGAACCAAACTTCTCAATATCTATGCCCAGCTAGAGCTGTTAAAGACGCAAGAAGGCCAATTCCCTATCCCTATTCTGTAACTCTCCCACTCCCCAAAGGACACTGTGTGGTTCTGGTGGGTCACTGAGCATGCTCAGTCTGCATCAGGCAGCTTGTCTCTTTTGTTTTCTTTTAATTTAAAACTGATCCACTTCTGCATACCTTGGGAGTCTGCTAAAGATGCAGAACCTTGTCTATGGGCAGCCCCATTTGTGTACAAACTGAAAGGCATTCAATCATCTAAGCTATCTATTAGTAGACCTAGCTGTACAAGATAGCTGTATAAGAACGGACATATGAATTTGCTTTTTTTTGCCTTCTTTCCCCATCCATATTACATTTTGCATAGCACCTCCCAAATTTATGTCACAATTTTTAAATTGTAAATGACTTGAGTACTTTGCCAGGGGGTGGTATATAATTGTAGCAAACAAAATAAGAAATGCCAAAATCCAATGCCTGAACTCTAGGAGGCTGTCCTTTAAGACCCTGGAAAACTGCATAGTCCCTGAGCAGTTTCTGAGTACAGGAATGATTTGCCTAGCTGACAAACACAAGATTCTCTCTCATTGAACAAGCAAATTTCAAGACCAACTCCGGAGCTCACAAAAATGTGGCTCAGGTCCACTACATTAACCTCCTTGCTTCATGGGACTATCTAAGGAAATTGGATCCATAATGAAAACCACCGTATAGGTTGAGATGGGAGGTTCTCAGAACTGGTTGTGCCAGCTCTGCCCTCCCCCCCCCCAAATCCAGAACAACAGAGATGTGCCACTAGCCCACAGTGCATTTTTTCTGGGCATTCCGGATTATTCTCTACCATTCCACTGATTACACACAGAATGCAGTTTGTCTGACCAGTATTCTCTTGGCCATATCTTGGAGTTTGTAGGAAAAAAGCACCTGCAGTTTACCCGAGACCCTTCAAGCTTCCTCACCTTCTTTCTCGCACCTCGCTCTAGGAAAGATAATGTCAAATGCTCTATGCTGTGCATGTAACCCCAAATTACCCCAACTTTCTGCTCATGTGGCATTGTGATTTAAGACAGGACAATTCTTATAAATGTCAGGCAATTGAGAAAAAACAACAACAGACAATATGCTGACATTTTCTCTGAATGGAAAACTCCCAGAGTCTGAGTTCTAGATTTGTGCATGTGTTTGAAAATGATCAGCATATCCCTTAACTTGCATTTTCAGTGCCAAAGTGATCTTTTCTTCATATTTAAGCCACTTTCATCTATCAGGAAGCTGAATGTCGCTGAGCACAGAGCACAAGTGGCTTCATTAGCTGGAGTGGAAAGGGAGGACAGAAGCCAAAATGGCTATTGAAGGCACGCTTCTCCCTTGCTTTCCATGTCTCTCTTTTTGGGAGATAAACTGGGAATAAAATGAGACAAGATAATTCACTATCATCCAGCCCAGTGAGCCCAGACAGAAGGAGGGAGCCATGTGACTCGTTCTCTCGTGAGTGGGGAGCCCCCAAATTTGGAGGGTCTCCAGTGGAGGGTGAGTGTTCCAATACCCGGGACAACCTCCTCTCTCCAGAGTGACTGAGACTAGGCAGGCAAACTATAAAACTAAAAGAACAGAACAATCCCATCTCTGTCTGTGCAGAAGTAAGTCCTACTGAGGTAAATGGAACTTATTTCCAGGTAAATGTGCATAGGATTGCAGCCCAAGGTTTTTTTTTTTAAAGGCTGAAAAATCAAAACAAAGAATAGAAAAAATTCAAAAATAAAAACAGCTGATCAACTAGCAAAAGGAAAATGAGGGGTGCTGGTGGTGTCAAAAGACAGCAAAGAAGCTAAAAGTCAAGAAGATAATAACACAAAAGCCCTGACATGACTCAAAGCCCAATCCTATATAACTCCCCACACAGCAATGCAGCAGCACCAGTGCGGCTAAAGTTGTGCCCCGCAAGGGAGTTTCAGCTAGTCTGAGGCAAAAAGGGAAATTTTGTGCCAGCAGCCACAGTAGATCATCACGTGTGTGCCAGCTCTATAGCTGTGTTGATCTGTAAAGGAGGATCAGGCCCAGGATGGGGCTTAGGGACGTTGCTGCCATCAAGCTCACCCCCTTCCAACGCCCGAACTGCCTCCCTGCCCCTCATTCCACCCAGGCTTGCAGTGCGGCCGGGCTCCACCTGCCCGGAGTGGCTGGCGAGCTGGCTGGCGGCCATCCCAACAATGGGGGAGCTGCGGCGAAAGCAACCAGCCCCATCAGCCCGGGCTGGGAAACGGGGCTGCGCGCATGCGAGATCTCGGAGAGAGGGGAGGAGCTGCAGCTCGCACGGCCAGAGCTCATAAGGAGCTCGGCCAGGGAGGTGAGCGGTTGCCCCTCGGCGCCGGACGGAGGTCCGGCAGTTGAGAGCACTGCAGGGGCTGGCCACCCTCCTCCCTGGGCAGCCTCCACCAGAGGGACACCCGACCGGGGCAGTGGGGCTCCGCGAGCCGCCCCAACAAGCCTTCCTGGGCAAGCAGCCCTGTGGAGCGGGGCTGAGCTCTCTGCCCCGAGACATAGCCTCCCCATCTTGCCCTCCCTCAGCCAGGGGTGGCAGGGGCCAGTGCCCCCATATTTAGTTATCACCCCCGGACACCGGGCGGAGGGGCAGGGGGCGGGGAGGACAACCCCGCGGCATGCCCCCACCAGCCTGAAGGCCTGAGAGGGTGTGACTCCAGGCGGCCAGAGCATGGCCCGTGGCACCTCGACCTGAAGGGGGGCGCTGACAGGTACCCGCCAGACCTGCCGGCCATCAGAGGGCGGATCCGATGGCAATCTCTGTAGACCCCTGTGGGTCATCATCCAGTAACTTATGGACTATATCAAGGGGGGGGGCCCATGATGTAACATGGCCCCACCCCACCCCTACTCCATGAATGTAAAGGCTTTATGCCAAATAAACAGCCTCAGGCAAAACCCGTCGTACTTCCAGCCTCTTTATGCTTAGCCGCCACCAGCAGCACCAACGCCTTCACGGCCTCCACCGCCCCCCATGTCGCAGGCAGCCGACGAGTCCGCCATGGAGTTCTCAGTGTGGAAGAAGTATTGGCTGCTTCTGACATTGGACCTGGGCAAATGCACAAAGGGGTATACCTGTGACCTCACTTCATATGGCCTATGAATGCTATCTTTGCTTCCTTTGGGATTGGTTAAGAAGTGGGGCAATCTTAGCACTTGGATGTCCAGCTCTTGGAATCATATAATAGTCCACTGAACTGGCTCAGTGTCAGGACCTTTATTTACCTGTCAGCTAGGGAAGAAGATGCGCACAAAATGAAGAACAGCAAAGCCTAATGGTCAGTACACCTGCATCATGACTTAGCAGCTTCAGGCTACTGACATCTCAGAGAAGCATCTGGAGTGCTTGAAAGATCCAAAAGATGTGGAAAAACAAAGGAGAATTAGAGATTTCCACCACAGGGGTGCTCATTCATGACCTTCCCCTGTTAAAGGGCATCATGGACTTTTAACCTCTTGCATTCATCTTAATGCAACAATAAAAAATATATAGGTTTAAGCTTTTGAGAGAGAAAAGAAAAAAGTGCGCTTCATATGAAAAAAAAAAAAAAGAAACCATAAAAGGCCACAAAGAGAGTAAGCTAGCAGACAAAAGGCTTCTGGAAACAAATAGGAAATCTGTTTCTGTCATTCAGGTTTTTTTTATGCTGGATCTGTTTCGCTCCTTATAAGGAATTAGACACTAATAAAATCTCCATTTATGTTACATATTTGTAACATATTTTGTATTCTCACAAAAGTAAAAACATAGGCTCTGTTTGTTGTTGTTCAGTCGCTAACTCGCGTCCGACTCTTCGCGACCCCATGGACCACAGCACGCCAGGCCTCCCTGTCCTCCACTAGCTTCTGGGGTTCGCCCAATTTCATGTTCATCGCTTCGGTGACACTGTCTAACCATCTCATCCTCTGCCGCCCCCTTCTCCTTTTGCCTTCCATCTTGCCCAGCATGAGGGTCTTTTCTAAAGAGTCCTCTCTTCTCATGAGGTGGCCAAAGTAGGGGAGCTTCAGCTTCAGGATTTGTCCTTCCAGGGAGCAATCAGGCTTGTTTACCATATATGATATTAATATATAACGTTAATCATATACTATATGTAATAATTATATAGTAATATGTGTTGATATTAATAATACAATTATTAACAATAGTTAATGAATTCATAGAATATAAAGTTACTACTAAAATATTCTTCTACAATCTGCCAATAAGGAGCCACTCAAGACAGCTAACAACATGTTAAAAACAATACAATAGAATACCATAAATATTTACACATTCCAAAACAAGCAACACCAACAAAAGGTCCACGGAAGTTAGAACCAAAAAGAATAGACCCACAGCAAACCTCCTGTCCCACAGTCATTCCTGTCCCACAGTCATTCCAAGCAGGTAGCAGTATGTATAATTATTAATAATTATAATTAATTAACGATTATAATTATAATTATTAATATATATACTGCTTTTTATCATTTACATACTTTATATAATTTACATACTTCTTTTCAACAACAAAGTAGTTCACAAAGTGGTGTATACTGTATAGTAAAATAAATTAATAAATAGTTCCCTGTGCCCAAAGCACTCATAGTCTGAAAAGAAGTGTAGAAAGGACACCAGCAACAGCCACTGGAAAAGATGCCATGCTGGGATGGAGGGAGGAAGAGAGAGGGAGAGAGAGAGAGAGTTGCTCTCCCCCTGCTAATTACAGTGTGTTTTGCTATCTCTCCTTCTCGCATGTATCGAATGTACAGGCAGAGAGGCCACAAAACCAATAGGGAGACATTCCCCCTTTCTAGTTCCTGGCATCAGTCATCAACTAAGGTGCCCAAGGCTGCTTTCACCCCAAACCTGGGCCAAAAGCCAGACTGTCATGGGTAAGATGCTGTAATTGGGCTAAGACTGTAATTGGGGGCCAATCCTATCCACTTTTCTGGCACCGGTACTGCCACAATGCTTCCCCAAGGTAAGGAAACAAATGTTCCCATACCTTGAGGTGACCTCTCTGGCCACTCCCCCACCACAGGATGCAGCCCACATCCCATTGGCATGGCCGCACTGGCACTGGAAAGTTGGATAGGATTGGGCCCTTGGTCTCATCCATGAAGGCCTGGGGTTGGGCTCTGCTCTAGTTTCCTGGTAGGATAACCAGAGCTTGTTTCACAATCAAAGATGAGAGAGCAAATCTACCTTATCTACTTATCAGAAACAGCCAAAGAATTAGAATAACGAACTCCAAGGTATCTGGGGTACATCTTTCTCCCCACCCACTGACTATCTTGGGTTATTCTCATTCCATTTCTTTATAAATCTATAAATTTCTTTATAAATCTATAGTCTATACTGACTATCTTGGGTTATTCTCATTCCATTTCTTTATAAATCTAGGAATGCCACCTACCAGTGGCAACAACTCTAACACCCCTTCCCTAGGCAGGTCCACGCATGGGTCTGCCCTTCCCCACCGGCCTCCAGCACACCTCCATGCTGCCCTCCCCAACTCCCTGTGCCAGCCTCCCTTGGCTGGCCTTACCTGATCAGCACAAGCCCAGAATGGGATTGGCCCACATGACTCCTGACCAGCGGCGTCATGCAGCCGGAACGCTGGGCGGGAGGAACGGGTGAGCGGCAGCCCGCCCATTGCGTACCGCTCCGGTTCGCTGTCTTCCCCTGCCCCGCTCACCCGTTCCTCCCGCCCAGTGTTCCGGCTGCATGACGCCGCTGCTCCTGACCCATCGCAAACGTATCTTACAGCACATTTACGACACTCCTGGGCTGGCCGAAGTGCAGTTCTGGATTGTGCTCTAAAAAGCTAAATTGCTCCTAAAGAAAATTCAGTGTTTATTAACACTGGTGACACTGATCCAGTTAACATAAAACTGGAATACAATGAAGGAAGGGAGTATAGGGGTATATATCATTGTGTCACCAATTGTCTGTGATTTTGCTCTCCTATCAGATGTAAAACAGTGCTGAAGCCTTGCAGTCATAAAGCTTTCTGCAGCTCACCTTGGAGTTGCTCCACTTGTCTTGACTCAAACAATCTATTCCCAAGCAATACATGTCTCCCCTGAAATGGGCAAATTAATGCCTCCTCTCCTTTGTTTCAGTGTCTACAGTCTGCAATCCTTATCTGCTCTGTGTATCTGTTACTTGGCAATTTAGCTAAAAATCAGTAGTGGTAACGTTAAAGGCGGAAACTGTGGGTAGAATCATCATCTAATTTCTACCTTGATTTCATATTTCGCAGCACCAGTTTTGCATTGAAGAAAATCAGGGTGGAAATAAACAGAATGATGTATTGTAGGATCCATGAAGAAGTGAACCCTGATACACATGGAATTTAGAGGCCAAAAGCATGGGAAATGTCAGCCAGTGGTTATGGTGTCATGAGACCTTTCTTCATCAGCACATCCCATGAGAGGTTCTGTTCACCAAAATATTACAATCATTTTACAGATGCACTGCATGTTTCCAGTGATGCTACAAGTCAGCTGCGTTATGTTGGAGAGAGAAGATGTGGAAACAGATATGGCGAATGTCCCTGAATGACTTTGCTCTGAGTAAATGAGACATGACAGATGTAGCTTTTTTGCTTCTGTGGTGTTAGTGTTACCTGAAAATGACACTGGAGAGAAACAGGATGCTGTATGACACTGCAAGCAATTGTCAGCATAAGAAAAAAAATCTTACTACTGGGTGGCATGGAAAGCAGTTCAGATCTGGAGACAAGGGGGATTTTTGGAAAGGACTCTGGATTCTTTCTCACTATTTCTTTCCCACCATATCAAATTCAGTGGCTTTGTTTTGGTCTCTGGTGCTATGTTGCCAAACTCAATTCCTCCTCCTCCTGCCTCTGGTGTATTTTTCCATCATCCACACCAGTACCGTTGATAGGAATGCAATGCTTTTGGCCTAGGGATAGATGCACATCCTCAAAACTGCTCCACAGGACCCCAGTAACACTGAAAGGTTCTTACAGCAGAAGCTTGGATGGGTCCCAGGCAAAAGGAAAAGCCAGTGGGCGTTTTACAGGAAATAGCAATGGCAGGAATTTTCAGTATTTTTCCTCTTACAGCACACTGACCATCTCTATGGTTTGCTATTCTTGTGATGTCATTTCCGGCTTCTGGGAGACTCTTCTGGGTTCTGTGGCTCTGTTTCTGGGGCAACTCTCTTATCTGTCGTAATGAATTGTTTGTCCCTCTTCTTCCGCCAGCTCCAATTTGTAACTACTGACAGTAGCCCTAGAAACAGAGCTGCAGAACCCAGAGGAGTTTCTCAGCTGTTTTCAACTGCTGTTTTCCCAACGCATGCCTGCAAACCATTCATGGCACACCAATGTGCTGTGGCACAGGCACAGTTGAAAATCACTGATCTGGGGGGAGGGGACGACATGGAGGTCCTCGTCCCATGATGCACCTGCAGTGGTCAGCTGCTGATCACCCCTGCTAACTGGGCAAGAGGCACTTTTCCCAAGTGGTGTTCCTCTGATATTTAGCAGTGGTAGAGCAATTGTCCCTCTTCACCCCAGCACAGTGTCTTTTCTAGTGGCTGTTGCTGGTGGTGTTCTGCATTTTTTAGATTGTGAGCCCTTTTGGGACAGGGAGCCATTTAACTTTATTATTTGTCTGTAAACTGCTTTGGAAACTTCATGTTGAAAAGCGGTATTATATATAAATACTTTTTGATTGATTGATTGATCATGCAGAAAAAACCAAGAGGGATAGCCAAATGGTTGAGGCACTTTCAGGATGTATGGAAAATGAAATCATTGTACAGTGTACTAATTGTACATTTATCTTAATGTACAAATTGTACCACTGGAAATCAACCTGTTCCCAATTACCAGAGAATTACCAATTTTCATATTTCACCATCAAATTTCACCAGAGAATGGGAGGAAGTTTTCTTTGTGCCTTAAAACTCTGCCTCATGGTGTGCTGAATCAGGAACTCTCTCAGCCATAAACAGGTTTTCCCAGCAGAGCAGGCCAGGCACTATGCCAGACCCTCACTGTGCTAGTTTTTACTCATATCTGTATGCCTGAATTTATTCTCGAGACATTGCTTCCAGGCAGTTGTTAAGCACAACATCTTCCTCTTCTCTTAATTAAGAACATAAGAACCCTGCTGGATCAGGCCAAAGGCCCATCTAGTCCAGCTCCCTGTATC
Source organism: Lerista edwardsae (assembly GCA_029204185.1). Taxonomy (NCBI): domain Eukaryota; kingdom Metazoa; phylum Chordata; class Lepidosauria; order Squamata; family Scincidae; genus Lerista; species Lerista edwardsae. The sequence goes on along the minus strand of JAJKFI010000015.1, from coordinate 18,927,041 downwards.
TCACAATGGCCCCCCAGATGCCTCATGGAGAACACGAGACAACAAGATGCCTGCATCCTGTTGCCACTCCTCTTTATCTGGCATTCTGAAGTGGCCTACTACTAATGTAAGGTGGTTGCACAACCCAACATGGCCTATAACCCATGATGGACATTTTCTCCAGAAATCTGTCCAATTACCTTTTAAACGCACCTGGGCCAGATGCCATCACCACTTCCTGTGGCATGGAGTACCACAGATTAATTACCCTCTGGGTGGTGAGTGTGCTGGCCCTGGATAAATGCATAGGAACCAACGAGAGAAAAACTGTATCACTTCATTCTGCTGAAAATATAAACTGGTCTTATGCCTTATTGATTGATACTACAGTTGACTAGCAAAGAACATGGGAGGAAGCAGTGATGTCATGCAGGGGGTACGCGGGGGTACGCGAATACCGGTTTCTAGGATTACAGCTGGCCCCGCCCATTCGCTCGCCCACTCGTCGACTCCGCCCTCTGCAACGTTTGAATTTCCTGTATGTTTGAGTTGCCTGCACGTTCTCAGAGCCAGGCATGCAGGCAGGCAGGCAGCGAGCGGAGCCTTTCCTTTCCTTGCCACTGAAAAATGAGTTGCTCTGGGGTTTTAACATGATGCCAGGCCTCCTTAACATGTTCTGGGGGTGCTGTGGAATACTGTTGCAACTGTTGGGTCAGTTTAAAATCATCTGAGGCCTCCAAAAGGGCTTTTTTCATGTCACTTCCGGCCACGACATCCCTTCCGGCTTATGACGTCACTTCCGGTGGGCGGGTCCCGACACGTGCCAATCAAAAGTGAGTACCTGTTCTTAAATCATTTAGATGACACCACTGGGAGGAAGGAAGGAATCAGTGTGTGTGTGTGCTGATCCATAGTGGGCCTGTGCTGGCTTGCCTCAGCTGAATCCGGCAGCTGTGCTGGCCAGAGAAGGTGAGATTGTGCTGGGCAATGCCAGAGGTAGGAGAGGGTGGTGAGAGTTTCAGGGCTGGAGAGGGGACATTTCTGGGTGGGGAAGGGTGGAACTGGAGATGGATCAGGCCTGGGAGGGGGTGCAGCGGGGGGAAGGCACAGATTAGAATTGCATCATAAAATCAATATACAGTATATTTTCATGTACAGGAATGCCTGTGGGAATGCCTATTTGGGGAGTTCAATTCTCTTTCTGTCCCAGAATCGTCACTTAAACAGCAACTAGTTTCAGGTACATTATTCAAGGAAAGGTGTAAAGTCTTATCCCAAAGATCACATTTACTTTCTGGTAAACTAAGCTTTAAAGCAAGCACAAAAAGCTTTAAGAAAAGGCTATTCACTCCTAGCTAGTATCTTTCGGGAAGGTCTTGAGGATAATTTGGAAACCAATCCTGCGGCTGAATAGAATTATATCAGAATACAGTGAGTTCCACATATTTGCCATGTGGCATTTCCTTTTGTTTCAACTCTGCATGCTAATCCTATGGCATTGTCTCTACTTCTTGTGTTGACCAAAACTAGCAAGTTTTCCACATTCTTTTTTTAAGGCAGTCATAATTTTTAGAAATCTCAGCCAACTCTTAGCCGTTTTTACTCTGAGCCAGAGACCTCATATTCTTCCGCCCTGACTACACAAAGCATTCTTTCGTCTGGAACAAAGTCCAATTAATTACACCCTTTTGAGTTAGGGTGGCCAGGAGAGCAAGCAGCAATTCAAAGGGATGATCACGGGCTGCTGATTTACACAAAGGTCTTGTGGTGGTTTCCATATTATTTTCCAATTGCAGTAATTGTACAATTGCAATTGTTTCCTCATCGTGCGCCATCTATTAGCTTCCTGACAGCTGCAATATTTTTAACCCCTCTGTTCAAATCTGTACTGCTTCGCTCTTACTAGAAATCATCACCAACAGAACCCTTTGCGTAGAAATCATTGGATCAGGGCCTTCCATCTTTCCTGAAGATAGGCTGCTGAGATCACTGAAGAAACAAGTGGTTGAGTCATCCGCTCTCCATCAATTACCTAAACAATGAGCTGTTCATCTCTACAGAGGGAGGGAGGAAAGTCACTGGAGTCAGAGAGCTGAGCAAGGCACAGGAACTGGTGGGGGAAACCTCCGCCTTGTTCCCTGAACGTCTTGTCAACTCCATCTGTTTGAATTCCCCTCAGGCTTCTCTTGTTTGGCGAGGATGATTCACTCCATCTGCCATGGCTTTGTTTTTTGAATATTCCCTTGCAAGCATTGCACATGGCAAGGCCTCCCGGGTGCGCCTTTGCCAGTTTTGCCATGTTTCAGCAGCCACTGGGGTCAGGATGGAAAGGTGTCTTAATTAGGGAACAAGGCACCTTTGCAAATGTGCACGGAGGCAGGTTCATTGGGATGCGTGCGCGTTATCAAACCCCACCATCAGAGAATCGCAAGTAGAGGCTTGCCGCATTCCAAGGTGCTGCAGAAATGCCTCTTCATATCATATTGCAGGGAGGTCTTGATGGCAGGGAGGTCGCCTCATGCTCAAGAGAGGGGCAAGAGAGATCAACTTTCCTACAGTCTGCTGGTTGTTGACTAAGCAAGAAGAGGGGTGTTGGCTAGGGCCAACCCAGAGAGAAAAAGCCATTTTAAAATCTCTTTGATTCCACAGCTCATGTCTTCGCCCCAGGCGACAGAGAGCTGCTGCCAGCCCTCCTTCAGCCAGAGAGAGAGAGACAGACTAAGAGAGAGAGAGAGAGAACAGAAGAGGCTGCTAAATGGCCTATCAGCAGTGGTGTCATCTAAATGATTTAAGAACAGGTACTCACTTTTGATTGGCACGTGTTGGGACCCGCCCACCGGAAGTGATGTCATAAGCCAGAAGTGATGTCGTGGCAGGAAGTGACATGAAAAAAGCCCTTTTTGAGGCCTCAGATGATTTTAAACTGACCCAACAGTTGCAACAGTATTCCACAGCACCCCCAGAACATGTTAAGGAGGCCTGGCATCAGGTTAAAACCCCAGAGCAACTCATTTTTCAGTGGCAAGGAAAGGAAAGGCTCCGCTCACTGCCTGCCTGCCTGCCTGCCTGCCTGGCTCTGAGAACATGCAGGCAACTCAAATATGCAGGAAATCCAAACGTTGCAGAGGGCGGAGTCGACGAGTGGGTGGGCGAATGGGCGGGGCCAGCTGTAATCCTAGAAACCGGTACTCACGTACCCCCGCGTACCCCCTGCATGACATCACTGCCTATCAGGTATCTCCTTCTAGCATTGAGACAGATAAATCTTGCAGACCAAGCCCAAGAGAGTTTGTCCCCAGTTCTTTCCTTTGCTGTTCCTTTCCCCAAAACTTACTTTCATAATGGTGGGCGGTGCAGCAGCAGTGAAAGGTTCACGGAGGGTTTACAGGAGAGCAACGGCCTCGTCATTAAGGCCTAAATGCCCGCTGGGTTTGGTTTTTTTAGTATGCTCAGAACGTCTTTGAGGGATCCTAGGAAAGCACATTTTGGCAGGTGCAGCCCATGATGGGAGGGTTTCAAAAGCTGCACCTGCCCAAAGTCCCTCTTCTAGCCAATGGTTAAAGGTATAGGCACTCTGTCCCCGTTTGGATCTGGTAACTCTATTTATAAATGCCAAGGAGTGCTGCTATAATGGTGACTGGGCAGCAGGGCTCCCCGCTTCCAAGTCGCAGCTTGTTTAACCCCTGATGCACACAGCCTGATCTGCCCTGCCAGCCCCATGATTGGGTTTCCAAAAATGCTGGTAGACAGGGAGTTCTGTGCCTCCCTGGAATTGTTCGGGTTCTGGACGTTTCTTGGCTGCACCAGCAACATAATGAGGATGCCAGGGCAGTGCAACTTGGCCATGGATCGCCCCATTAATGGCTCAGGCCCGGGATGTCTGGGATGCTGTTGCAAGCCTTCTGTATCAGCCATCCTTGCCACTGCCCCCTTGCTAAGGTAAACGTGGGGAAAGGGACCGTGGCAAAGCAACGGTGGCGCCATAACTGGAACAGGTAGGAGCAGGACTCAACATTTGGAGTGTGTTTTGGCCTGGTTCGTAATTGCTCATCATTTACTTGGGGGGGGGGTTTGTCTTTCCAACTCCTGTTTGTGAAAAAACAAAACAAACCCCCTGAAATCTGCAGAAAAGTCTGCATTCTCTAACAACCTCCTACATGCATGCGGCGGCATCTGCTGACACTAGACCACCTATATCACCTACCTAGTACACTTTTAAAGCAATAATTAAAGTTATAATTATCATTTACGAAGATGCGCCTTAGGAATAAAAACACGTAACACCACTTTCTGCACTTCTCATTTTTGTTAAAAACAAAAACAAAAAAACCCATCATCTGCAGAAAAATCAAATAAAACCTCTACACATAGGGAAGCACAATTCTCTCTCTCAGACTATATCAACTGCTTCCCAGACACACTCGCCCAGGGCTACAAAAAGGTCTAGGCCTGCAAGACACTGTAGAGAATACTGCTTGATCTGTGCTAACGCCGCTTTTGATTGGCTCCAGCAAATCTCACACGGCCAATGGGTACAGAGAAAAATGTTTCCATTGATATCCTCAAACATGATCTGAAATTCAGCCTCATATACTTCCCCCTCATGGTAAAAGGGTTGGCAGCCTGGACTGCTCCCCCCCTGGATCCTGTTGATAAAGTGGACCCTGCACCCTCAAATTATAAAGTCTTTCAAAAGCCATGCTGATCCTTTCCTTTGGTGCATACTGACTTAACTAGGCTTGTTTGGGGAGAGAATTTTAATTTACCACTGATTGTTGAACCCTTCTCCCTCCCATAGCAGGTTTGCCAAAGCACACAACGTTCTGCTTAACACAAGCTGACTGCAGCCAGGAAGAAACTGACAAAGCAGATTCTCTTTGCCAAGTTGACTACAGACTGATCTTCCCCAGCGACTTCTCACAATCTGCTTCAATAAGCAAATGAATATGTTAACCTGTAACTTGCCGGGTAGGAGGAAATCAGGAGAGCCATGGCACATGCCTTCAATAGCTTACACAGCCTTCATCTCACCATTTATGTCACCTGATAACCAGTCGCATACCCAGAAGGGATGACAACGCAGTAAGTACTGTAGGTGCCACAAGGCAGTGTAAGCGGCCCCTCCCACTCGCCGTCAGAACGTGTGCTGCCATTGGCTCTGACAGTGAGTAGGAGGGGCTGCTTACCCAGCACGTTGCAGCACCTGCAGTACTTACCATGCTGCACCCACCTCTGGCTACGCTTCTCTTGCTGCCATGCCCTCCTGCCTCTCTCCCTACAGACCGCTCTTTTTTCTCTTTTCCATGTTTTCCACCCTCTTCCCCTGACATATATGGTTGCTTCTGTAGCCACACATACCCTCACTCTACAGCCATTGATTTTCTGTTTTGTTTGTGGACAGAGAGGGTGGGTGGGTGGGTGTTTGAAACCAATTACAGGGGATTAGCTTCCTGTGGACTGTCCCTTGAATTGAACAAAATCAATGCAACCTGCACTAATTAAAAAAGACAAGTGAAAGCCTGGCAAAACAGGACGTATTGGCTGCAACTGGGAAAGATGGATGACATGTACATTTGGAGAAAAAAAAAGATGTTTGTAAAGTGAAGCACACTGAGGTTGCAATCCTAAGAAAGCGGTGTTAGAATAACACCATTCCAAATTATCATTTTTAGTAATTTTAAATGCTTTAAAAGTGTACTAGGTAGGCGATACAGGTGTTACAGTGTCAGCAGACGCAGCCCCAGTATGGTTTCTAATTGGAAAAGTAATCTATTTTAATTTTGGAAAATATCTTAGACACCAAAATGCACTGTTTAGTGCTTTTATTCAGGTAGTTTCACATCACATTCCAGTCAATGGCCTGGCTCAAATACATGCAGAAGATCAAAAACAGTGGTTCCCAAAATGTGAGCTGTGGCTTCCGGGGGCAGGGGACCCACATAATCCTCGTAAAAAAACCCACTATCCTATACAATGTATAGAAGTGGTTCCCAAACTGTGGGTCGGGACCCACCAGTGGGTCACAAGCCAATTTCAGGTTGTGAAGCATCTAGGGATTGAAAATATGGGAAGATGGGATACTGGAAACGGGGAGGGCTGTATGGTTGTTTTGCTTGTGCCAAGATTGTAAATAGGTTTTTTTTCCTTTCTGGTTCACTTTGCTGTTTGAAAATGGCTGAGAAATAACCCAACTTAATGCAGCATTTTCAGGAAAGCAGCAGGCTCTGGAGTCACAATGATGGCACTTCTGGCCATGATATCACTTCCGCTGGGTCCTGAACAGATTGTCCTGCGTCCTGGTGCTAAAAGGTCTGAGAAACACTGACGTATAGGATTATAGCCCTAATGCAGACATGTCATGTAGCGGGTACGCGGGGGTACGCGAGTACCCGTTCCTAGGATTAGGGCTGGCCCCGCCCATTCACCCGCCCACTCATTGACTCCATCAGTGCTCTGCCCCGCCCCCTGCAACGTTTGAGTTGCCTGCACGTTCTCAGAGCCAGGCAGGCAGGCAGGCAGGCAGGCAGCTGGGCGAGGGAGACCGATGGCAGCAGCAGCGTGAGCAGGTAGGCTGCCTGGGGCTCCCTCCCGAGGAGGCGCGGCGATTCCTGGGGGGGGGAATCAGTAGCCCGCGCGGCGGCCCCGGAGAAGGCCCGGGACTCCCGGGCCTTCTCCTGGGCCGCCGTGCGGCCTACCGAGGAAGCGCGGCAGTTCCTGGGGACGGTTCCTGGGTTCCGGCTATGACCTCACTTCCGGTGGGCGGGCCCCGACACAAGTGCCAATCAAAAGTGAGTACCTGTTGCTAAATCATTTAGATGCCACTGCTGCCCTAATGGGGAGTAAGTCAAGGATCCACCAGTTGAAAAAAGTTTGGAAACCACTGGTCTAAAACAAACCTGCACATGGGCATGATTGTTAAATTGACTGTAGCTGCCAATGGAGCAACGTCTGACAAATACTACAGGCTGTAGGAAAGCCCCATTCCAGCAACCCCCCCCCCCGTCTTGAGCTGCTGCCCACCCAATAGTCCAGGCAGGGATTCTTCTCCTTGGAGCACAAGGGGGAAAGAAGAACTGCCACTTCTTGGTGCTGTCAGAGGTGAGCCAGCTATGGAGCCCTGGAGAAGCCTTGCTGGCTATAACAAGCAATAACTGCTAAAGGATGTTGGAGGCTCCTGACCACAGCTGGCCAAAGTGAAGCACCTTTATTTTCTCATTATATCAGGAGGCCAGCTGAGCTCATGCTTAACTCTCTCATATAGAAATTAATAGGATTTCCGAGTGCTTAACTTGGGCTGGATCGTGCTCTGTGTACCTGATTGTTTTGCACTTCCTGGTGGATGCTTGAGGGTCACTATTAACTGACTTCGGAATTGAAAAGGCGTGCATGATATGGCTGCTAATGCTTGTTTTAATGTGAGTTACACTGTAATTAAAACAGCTGGAACATTAGGACAACATTCTCCAGTAACCCTCCCTAATTACAGCCAACAGCAACAGTTCAGCGCGAAGAGAATTCATAAGCCTGATTTCCAGTAAAAAGGCAGTGGGCAAATCTTGCTTGTCAATAATCAAAAAAAAAAATCCACTCCAGCTTTTCTTGCAGAGGCAAAGGCAGGTAAATGGTTTTCCCCTCATAACTTTGTCCTGGGGAACTGCCCCATACTGGGTCAGACCATCGGTCCATTGAGTCGAGTATTGTATACTGGCAGAAGCTTTTCCGTGTTTCAGTAAGGGTTTTTTATTCCCTTCAGCCCTGCCTAGAGATGCCAAGGACCGAAACTGGGACCTCCCGACAGCAAATCAGGTGCTCCACCATTCAGTTGTACAGCAGCCATGGTCCCTACAGAGGATCCCCATCTGTAGACGGCATGTGGCATGTCCTCCCCATTACAAACACTTGGGTGACACTGATGGTTTGCCATCTCTCTCTCTCTCTCTCTCTCTCTCTTGATCTCATATTCTGCCTCTTCTGAAATGACCGCTTGGCTCAATCCGACAATCGGAGAGGCATCTTTCAGTATCCCGAGTACACATGCTATTAAAATGGGTTGTTAGCTGGCCTACAGATTGGGAGAGGGGGATGTAATTTCCTTGCTCGCCCGACATAGACATATATGTGCAAAGCTTTTCATCTTAAGCGCTCCATACCCTTTATTGTTTAATCAGAATCATGTTTGATCTCAGTGGATCTGCGTGTCTGGTTGGAAAGCGGCATCAGAATCATCACGGACACTCTTTCACCTCACCTGTTCTCTACATGCTCCAGTCTCCCATCCGCATATCCTGTCTACACAAGGGCTGGATATATGACAGTGGCGCACTGGAAATCCCCACACTGGAAAGCTACTCAAGCACAAACTTAGATCAGCTGAGGAGATCACACAAACCCTAACATTCCCACAGACGTCTGCTTTTGAAGTGTGAGTTGTCATGTGGGCTTGCCCACCCCGAAGCCTTCTGGGATGGCAGTAGACCAATGCCCACAGGCATTAGTCAGCAACAATCGAAGGTCCAGATTGTGGGTACTGAGTGCATGCCTATTGGGGTGCGGATGGGACCCTGGATGCATCGAAGTCAGGATGTGGCCAGGAGGTGAGGCCAGTGGGTGTGATTCTTTACCAACGCAGGAAAGAGCTAAGCAGATTGTTTGTGCAGGCCTAAAATCTCCTTTTACAAAGAAGAAGGCGGAGAGCGCAGAGATGGGAACGAGCTGTTCCAGATCAAACAGTGGGACAGTTAAGATGCTGGGAAGAGAAGCCTCATGAAGTCTTCAGGGCTCTGAACCAGGCATGCTCTGCCAATGCCCCCGCAGCAACATCGATACAGGTTCCATTAAAAACAAACATGACGGTGAAAAAAGGGAAGCACCTCCGGTACTCAGATTGGTAGCAGGTTTACAGTGACACCTGGATCAAACGTTAAAGTAATCTGCCAATTGTATGGATATTCTAGGGGGATGCCAATAGTGGTGGTTTTTTCCCAAGTAATGTTATGAATACAGTTGAAATATTTGTCAGGCTGCCATAGTCTTTTCTAAACTCTTTTTGAAACTTCCATTCCTTCCTCATAGAGTGTCCACCCCAAATCGAGAAAACCCTGTTTCTGGCAGTGGATTCCAGACTCATATTTAAGACTTGAGTCCTTTGCATACTGATCTAATCTGGGAGTAAGGAGCAAGGAACACAATGGCTAGCTTTTGCGTCAACATGGTAGGACAATGGAGTCCGATCCAATGTGCAAAAGAGCTTGGAGTGTCCCAGGAGATCTGGTGTGATAATTTAGCTACACAGCCAGAACCGAGAAACCTCTCGCAATCAGGTCTTCCTCACCTTGGAAACTGCACAGTGATCGTGTTTGCACAGTTCTATTTTTTCTGGCAGCACAGGGATATTTGCAGATTTCAAAGCATTTTGGCAGGAACTGGGAGCAGGACAGAAGCTGACTTCAAAGAGAAGCTTTAGTTTGCAAAGTTCTACAAGCATTCTAGTTATTGCATCTTTATCTTGCCCACCTCCCAAGGTGACCAGGGTGGCATGCTGCCTCCTCTCTCTCTCTCCTCTTCACACCAACCCTGTGAGGTGGGCTAGGGGTGAGCGATAAACCCACAGTGATGGGCACTGCCAGGGGTACCAATCCCACAGTGCCTCATGGCCCTGTCCCTCCCAGTCACCATTAGCCAGACGCAGTGCTTCCTGGAGCAGTGCCCCACGCTGATGCTGCAGTTGCCATGGCACTGTAAAGAGGAAGAACAACCTCCATACCATGCTTTGTGCTGGGTTTAGTCAAACCCAGAAGTCTAAGACCTGTGTCTGTGCAGTCTCCGCAAAGAAAATCGGAAGGCCTGCACTTCTGGCTTAAAGGAAGCTGCAGAAGGAGCAAGGTGAGGTGAGGGATGATGCACTGCTTCCTTGAGCAAGTGGGAAGTGGAGCACTGTGGCTTGCTGCAGTGGCAGGCTGAAGAGAGGCGGCAGCAGTGGCAGAGTGAAGCGCCTCTGAAATCTCCCAGCCCCTCAGACCCCTCACTATCTGCGACTTTGACTCACCTCCGTGTTGGGCGGGTAGTTAACACAGCACATCATAGGAAAGTTCTGTACTCTGGGAGACACATTTGAGACCCCAGTGTCCCCGTCAGCTGGACGATCTCTTCCCAAGGTTGCACATGTGTCGCCATAGTAAGTGTGGCGCCCAGGGAGTGAGAGCAGGGCTTGCCAGCGCATGCACGGGCAGGCTGTATGAGAAGGGCAGGCTCAGTGTCATGCAGCTTTATGGCTGTGTAGGGCAGGGCCAGCCCAAGGCCTCCTAGCACCCATGGCGGCATGCCAAATGCCCCTCTCCCCTTGACCTGGTGGTGTGCCAGCCTCTGCCCCCTCCCCTCTCTGCCTTTGAAAAGACTGGAAGAGGACGTGTAGCGAGTAGTGGCTTCCATGTCTCCTCTCTTCCACACTTCTGCTCCTACCGCTCCTACCCTCTCTTCCAGTGGGAGGAGCAGAGGAAGTGAGTGGGTGGACAAATGTGGGCACCCCTCTCTGAAACCTAGTGCATGAGGTGCCTGCCTTTGTGGCCTCATGGATGGGCTGACCCAGGCTTCAGGGTTTGATCCTGGGTCTCTTCAGTTGTAGCTGGGTCTCTGGCTCTCCAAGTAGGAATGTGAATGATACAGAAAGATCCAGGGCAATGTAATTCTCTGATGAATGGAAATCAGTCCCCAGTTATGCCTAACCAACACCTGAACGGGGCAGGAGCCTTTTGCACATCTTATAAAGTGTTACACTTTGTGATGCAGTCATGAGGACTAGAAAACCACATTTTTGTTTTCATATGAAAATCTTGGGATTCTGTTCCAAGGGCGTGGCAGAGAATATGTACAGCTCTGTTCATCAGTCATACTAAGTATCAGCAAACAAAAAAGATACTAAATGAGTGGAAAGATCCAGGAGATGCACTAATTTGCTGGAGCCAAACTGCACCACTTTCAATTAGTATCTCACATGCAGTGTTCTAAAGAGATGATCACACAATACACCCTCTCACACTCCTCCTTCTGCTGGCTTTGATGGGATTGTGTTTTATGCAGATGCATCAGAAGAGAATTCAGAAAGAGGCAAAGTGAAGCCTATCCAAATTGCAGCTGTAAATATTAATGATGCTGAGGACAATGGCAATTCTTGAGGGGATGTTTATTGTAATGGTAATCCCAGTTGGCGAATGTACAGTGGGAAAAGAGAAGTGAGCAAAAGAGTCTGAAAGAAAATGAATGACAAATCAAGGGCAAAAGAAAAGCTTTTAAAATTAGAGTCAAGACAAAAGGTAAAAGCTGGAAGAGATGATTTTTTTTTTTCCAAAGGTCGACTGGTGGCACTTATGTAAGGATATTTTGGGGGTGGAAAAGGAGATGACTTTGATTTCCACTTTAGATTGTCTCTGATCTTGGGTAGAATAGTTGGGGATTGAAAGAAACCTGGTGCTCCAGAGCTAGAGATTGGGTAGGCATTAATAACGATCCCAAAATAGACCATTTAGTTTCACCTTCACAGCAGGCAAGGAAGTTTCACCAATCGTAAAGGGATAAAACGGTAGTCTATTTATGAATGGACAGGTGCCTGCTGACAGCTAAAAGACTTATGAGCATGATTCTGAGATGTTTTAAGTTGGCTGTCTGAACTGAATACAGATGTCTACTTATTTATTTGATAGGTATCAATTAGAATATAGTCTGCTTTATTCCTTGGGCTCAGGGCAGGTGCTAGCCATTTTTCTAGCATACAGTTCTCTCCCCAAAGAGCTCACAATCTAAGTAATTAAAGCCGTTAGGAAATAAAAGAAACCAACTGAATTAAAAACAATATTTTATAGGCATAAACATTCCCGGAGCTTAAGGAATTTAACTCTCTCCCCCACCTACCACCCCTTTCCTAGTTGAAACAAACAAACAAACATAGATACATTTATGAAATTGCTTTGTACAAAGTCAGGCTACTGGTTTGTTTAACAGCGCAATCCTAAGTTGTGCTGGTTTGGCAAGGCTGGCAAACCTGTGCCAAATCCAGCATACCCTAGATGTGCTGGGAAGCCTCCCCGGGGCAAGGGCACATTCATCCGCTTGCCCCAGGAGAGGCTCCGGCCGCCCCATGGGGTTCCTCGGATCTGCTCCTGTGTAGCAGGCAGAGGTCCGAGGAAGGCGCGAGGCCTAATCAGGGCCGCGTGACCTCCAAATGGGGCTTTAGACGCGCCCTAACAGCCACATCCTGGCCCTGCCCCCTCCCCAGGCTGGCCCCACCATCCGCCCACCCACTCCTGCCCAGTGCCACCTTCTCCCCATGCTCCCTCCTCCCAGAACTGCCCCTGCACCAGGCGAGTTCGGCCCAGGAGTGTTGCAAAGTGCATCTGCAATGACTCAGGAGGTGGGCTCTCCCTCTTTCTAAATGATCTGGTCCCCTTTTTATCCCAGATTGATGGCCACCCTCCAAAGGTGGGATCCACACACATTCCTCTCTTACTTTATGCAGATGACGCAGTGCTGATTTCCCACTCGAGCGTAGGTCTCCCCTTTAATTTAGATGCCTAGGCTATATGGCCACTAACAACCTGACCCTGAACTTCCAGAAATCCAAGGTCATGGTTTTTTCGAAGACTTGGAGGCTGAGGGCCCAGAGGGTAAATGGGGAGGTTATTGAACAATTACATCATTCAAGTATCTAGGGGTTAACCTCCATTATAATCTTTCGTGGACCCACCATCGGAGATCAGCTCTCAGTTTAGCCACTCACACTTCTCAGTCCATTGTCCACTGGTTGTTTCAAGCAAGGCCATAGCTTTATCCTGGCCATGCTAAATGTTTATAACACAAAGATCATCCCTCAGCTACTTTATGGAGCACCAGTCTGGATGAAGCTGGTAGACCTTGCTTTGGAGTCGCTACAAGACAGGTTCTTCAGGCAATACAATAGACAGGCCTCCCAAGATGTACCTCCAATGCTGCAATCTGCTTGGAACTAGGCCAGTCTTTGGTATGGGCTGGGGCATGGTGAGCAAGAATCAACTATTAGTTGTGCTTCCATGAGCATCCCAATAGTCTGATTTTTTCAATAATTATCAGACCCTGTTCCTCCTAACTCAGTCCTCCTAACTGAGTCTGGGAGAAAGTAAGATCTTTGGGTGCCTTCACTATGATCCTGGAGATGGAAGTCTGTAGACTGCTGATCTAAAGGCTCCTTGACATCAACTTCCAAACCTTCCATTCGCTGCTTCCAAACTCTGTTCCCCCTTGCATTTTCATATCCCATTATCTTTTGGACAATTACCTGCCCTTTTTAATGCATTTGAGGGAGCACTGGGTGATATCTTGCACTAGATTTAATGTCACTCCTTCCTAAGTTTCTTAGGGAAGATACCACAAGATTCCATTCCCCAATTGCTTTTGCCCTTGCCCCTTGAGCATGGTGGAGACACTACATCACATTCTCTTCCACTGTGCAACCCATGAGGTAGCTCAAACCCTTTATTTGGATCTGGATTTTAAAAATAGATCAGAAATTCCTGACTCCGAGAAATTGATCTTCCGTCTTAGTGAAAGCCCCCTAAAATTATGGGGAAAGTTGTGAAATTCCTATCGGTAGTAGAAGTTCTTCACCAAATGATGTGAAGTTGATGATGACGATTAGAACTTGCCTGTTTACATGCTCAACACCTTCCTGTTGGGAGTAGCTTGCATATAGTTTTTATGCCAATAAAAGTTGCCTACCTGCCTACCTACTGCTCCTCCCCACTCAAAGGCCACTCAGGCGTGTTCCCAAGGGTTCCTTGCATAGTTCAGTGGGTCCCTTGGGGCAAGTGAGAACAGCAGTGGCAGCTACTTTTCTTCAACCCTCTGAGGGACTAGCACTGTGGAGAGGAGAGAGGGTGTGTGGTGTCATAACACTGTCATGTTGACTTGGACCTGGATCATCCCCAATTGGCCAGACTCATGGAGAACCTCCTATTGCACAAAACTGGGCAGAAAAGTCAGGCAACTAACTAGTCCTCAAAGAAGCACAAAAACATGTGTCCAAAACGGGAGGAGACAGTCTCCTTAGAGAAGGCCAGGCAGCTGGTGGAAGATGATTAAAGGTTATTAAAGGGGGAAGCAAAGACGATGTGTGTTTGATGGATAGCCCTCAATTAAGCTCATTATTATTGCAGAAAATGCAGTCGTATTGAAGTCAGCATTACTGGACTAGGTTATTAGATGCATCTTGGCCCAGATCCACTTGGCCTCTTTCTTCAGAGCTGGGTCCCTTCTTTTTCTGTGGCACAGTTGCCTACTTTGTCCTGCCTCCTTTGGCCACCGGATGCTTAACTAGGGTCCCTCCCTCCCCACCATCATTACCCAGCTTCTCCTTGTCTCCTGCCCTTATCCCTCCCCCCACACTCCTCTGTCTCATTAGCTCCCTTTCCCCTCTCCTCTGCCCTCAGACCTCCTTTCTTCTGTTTTGGTGTTGCTCCTGTGGGGTCCTTTTTAATTCCTGTCCAAGGCATCAAGGCTTTGTGATTACAGATGCACTTGCCAGTGTGCACCAGCCTGCTCCAAAGGTCAGCCTACTTTCTGCTCCAGACTCTAATTGAGCTCCTTGCCAAGCATTCCAAATGTTGCAGAACCTCAAGGAATAGGTTCAGAATAATATGTGTGGTTTACGCACATAATTCTGTGCATCAATTTTGAATCTCATTATGACTACAAACCTTCCTACATCTGATCTAGCATTTCACAAACAAGCCTTGCACTCTTGGGGGTCTGATTTGCCTGTCTGAATGACTTGATTTTTGCAGTCTATCTCACTGCGTCATTCCATTATAGTGAGATGGGATGCCAAACTCATAGTTGTGTAGACTGTATGTATATAATTGCTCACTTTAGGGATCTGACCTTCTCTTTGTGAAGATTTCAAAAACTATTTGCAAAATAATGATTTCCCCCTCCATCCCAGTAGAGTATCATTAAGAGATTGTACTATAATGAACAGTTCCACCTGTTATTTCAAGGGAGGCAGCATAAATTCCTATGGTTCCTATGAACCATGAATATATATGAGTTCCTATGAGTATATATGTAAGGCAGGCCTTTGCCAATGAAGCATTATAGATCCTTTTTTTAGCACAAGTTGGTTCTCTTCTTGGCTTTATCCTTTGCAGCTACTTACTAATGTGTTCGCTAAAAGCTCAGATGTGCCTGTGAGCTGGGTGCTCATGCTGCTTTTGTAATGGCTGCTGAAACAAAGCAGAAACAGACTCGCCACTTAAATATAGCCTTATGATGCTTATGCTTTTAAGGGCTGATCTCTAAATCATGGTTGTTAATACGAAGTTTATTATGATTGACCTTTAGCGTTTCAGCTGATCCTTAAGCATCTGCTAAGCTCTGCTGGAAAGGAGACACATAAAACTGCTGTTAGGTGTACATGAGAAGTACAGTCCAGCATGAGGGCCCTTCAGCTGGGGGGGGGGATTCTTCCAGGTGCTGCCCGCCACAGGCCTCAAACTACCTGAATGCACAGGATACTGAAAGCACTCATACTACTACTGGTTTTCATTGGAAAACCGGAAGTATTTTTTAAAAGCGTTCTGAAGCTTTCAGAATGCTTTCAGCATGCAAAGCGATGTCGTGTGAGGCTGCAGAGCCTAAGGTGAGTGGGGTGTGTGTGGCAGCAATCACTGGGAGCAGGGTCGGTCTGTGGTCCTGCATCCGGGAGGGGAAAGGGCCAGGGACGCGACTGGACAAATGCACCATCTTGGGTCAGCCACACTACATTAGGTCTTGACATCACCATCAAGCCAGGATGGTGTCGTGGTTCAGAGTTGGGCTTAGGCCTGGGAAGATCCAGGCTCAAAGCCTCTCTCAGCCATGAAGCTTCCTGGCTGACCTTGGGGCAGTCACCATCTCTCAGCCTCACCTACCCCACAGGGTTGATGTGAGGACAAAAGGAGGAGAAGAACCAGGTACACCACCCTGAGCTCCTCGGAGGAAGAACAGTATAGAAATGTGAGAAACAATAAATAAGATTACCGCTGAGCTGAATGTTCTCCAGTTTCTGCCTCAAAAGTCCTGGTTACGGTGGAGGGAGAATAATCTTTTTCCACTGTGATGTTCCTGTTTGCAACTCTTTACAGTTGCTTCTCCCCTTCATTGCAGCTGCTTCAGCAGCCATTTTTTTTCTGTTTTATTAGTCCTCCTTGCGTGATCCCAGCCAGTCAGGGATAATGTAACTGGATATATCCAGGTTTAGCACATACTCAATAAGGGTAAATGAAGTCCATTTAAATGAGGGCAGTGCTTCCAGTACTGTGTGCATGGAGGAGCCTAGCCAATCAGGGATCACCTTAAAAATTCATGTATCATTTTGGAAATTTCCTTTTCATATTGTTGAAAGTAGCGGTTCTATTGATTCTGACAAATATTCATGTGGTAAGCCCCAGCAGCACCAGCACCAATTTTGGCTCACTATTGATCAAAATCAGGAGTGAGACCAAGTGCTCATTTGCATGTTAAATATTTGTAGATGTGGAGCCAACTCAAAATGTAATTGCAAAATGCATGGATTTGACACTTCAGTTATTTTGCAGTTCTGAACCTGTGTTATGATGTCATGTCATAACCTGTCATGAAACTTGTTTCATGTGGACCTTGTTTTTTATTAGAGGTGGGAGTGAAGAGAACTTGTTGTTCAGTCGCTAAGTCGTGTCCGACTCTTCGCGACCCCCTGGACCACAGCACGCCAGGCCTCCCTGTCCTCCACTAGCTTCCGGAGTTCGCCCAATTTCACGTTCATTGCTTCGGTGACACTGTCTAACCATCTCATCCTCTGCTGCCCCTCCTCCTTTTTCCCCTCAGTCTTTCCCTGCATGACGGTCTTTTCTAAAGAGTCCTCTCTTCTCATGAGGTGGCCAAAGAGAAGAGAACTACTTGTGTGTAAAAGGTTCAGGTGATGGGATTTGGCTTCATGGGGTAAAGTTAAAAGCCTCAGAGAGCAGAACCTCTTGGCTGCTCTCAGGGAAGGTGAGAGCTAGTTGCAGTCAGTCAGTGGCAAAACTATAGAGTAGGGTGTCTTTTGGTTTTCCTTTTGAGTTCCTCTCAGTTTATAAACAGAGGGTTTTATTATGGGGAGGAGTCCTGTGGGTGAGAACCTCCCAGCTTGTAATTTTACTATTTGGATTTTACAGTACAGAGGCTCTGTAAATTTACTTTTAACCTTGAAGGGAGTGACTACAAAGAACAAATATGACAAGGGAAGAAGTGCAAGGGGAGCCTGTTGCCTCTTTGCTTTTGTTCACTCATTGTGGTTTGAAATTCACAATCACTCCCTTACTATACCTTGGCTATTAGAAGATCAGCTAATAGGTGGGGAATTGCCTGGCTGTCAGTGCTTCTTTCTCTTTGTTTTGGAGATTTCTTTTGATAAGAGAGGCTCCCTGGGGCTATTTTCCTCAAGGATATGGAGGAAGAGGTTAAGAAAAGTGGGGATAGGTCACCAAACAGCCCCTGCAGATGAGATTGCATATACAGGCCTGCCCCAGTATCTGCTGATTCAGTATCCATAGTTTCAGTTATCCACTGATACCATGGATACAAGGACACCTATTAAAAAGATAGGGGAACATTAAACAAATCTCTTTATCTTGTTGCATCAAAACCATTGAATGTTCCCCTATCTTTAAAAAGTTGTCCCCAATATCCACATTTTCAGATATCCATGGGGGGGGGTGCAGAACGGAACCCCAGCAGATACGGGGAATGCCTGTACTGAGGTCGTGAATAATGAGCATTGACTATAGATGGGGTACAAGTGACAGTCCATTTTCTCCTGGGAAAAGATACTCCATGCATCAATTTCCATGAAGAAGAGCCCCTGCAAAGCTTCTCCCGTGCTTTGGAGAGGGGTTCTCTCTTCTGTCTGCATCTCCCTCTCCCTTGAAGAGCAGGGAGGGGCAGGGAGAACCAGAGATGGGATGCAAGCCTCAATACAAGGGGTGGCCCAACCCTTTGAATCATGGCCTCATCATTAATCATTATCCTTGCTAATGCAGATGACGAATTAAAGCGAAGCTGTCAAGAGGACTGTGTAAGAGTTCCTGGTAAAGGTGAGATTCAAACATGTGACTTCCTGATTTGTAGCTTGGCCTCTTAGCCCGTGGTTCCCAAACATTTTTGCCGGCTGGCTCCCTTGACCTACTGGACCATTGGCTGCGTCTGCCTGTTAGGTTACAATCTTATACATTGTACAGGGTGGTGGTTTTTTTCGTGAGGGTTCTGTGGCTCCCCTGGCTGGTTTCCATGGCTCCCTGGGGAGCCACGGCTCACAGTTTGGGAACCATTGCTCTTAGCCACTACTCTGTTCAAGCATCCACTTCAACTCTTGATGTTAAAACATTAGAATCTCCAAATCTGAAATTCACCTTTGTTGATTAGCTTTGGTGCTAGACGTGTAAAGCCTGTGTCTTCCTTTTTATGATGGCACGAGGAGGGAAATTCATAATTCAAAGGAGCTCTACCTTGTGATCCTGTTCCCCCAACGGGTGAATGTGCAACTTGGGCGCTACCGAAAGGTAAATTGGAGCCAAATTCTCTTAAATGGAAATAAATGGTTCTTAAATGACCTTTTAAGAAGCACCCCACAAGGCTTTGTGTTGAGATCTCTTCCATTTAATTTTCATTTAAGTGATTTGGACAAAGGGCTAAACTACTGTCTCCGTAGATATAAAAATGGCATCAAGACAGGGGAGGTTAATGATACCAGGGAGGATGCCAGAGGGAGACAAGAGGATTTTTAAAAACCTAGGGCAATATGTCGAACATGGGCGTGCGGGAAGTTGTGTCAGTGGCTGTAAAGTCACTCTCCAGAAAGGAGCAACAAGAATGGCAAATGTAATTTCTGAGTGTCTCTTCAATCATGGAAACATGAAAAGGCAAGGACCGAGGGGCACCACTGCAAGAGTGGAAGGACTGAGTCATGCAGCTGACTACAGAGTCCATTCAGAAACACATGGCTGGAACACAGGCTCAGCTGGCTCTGATGTCGGTGAATATGTCCTCTGCTATAAAAACAGCAGAGAAGAGAAACGATGAGCCATTTGGCCAGCTATGCAGATTGAAGAGGTGGAATGAGAGTAATTGGGGTCTGTACCCCATCAGGCTCTGGATGGTTCACATTTCTGAATTATCCCCCTCCCAGTTAAGGAAGATCGTCTCTTCTTGCACACATTGTGGATAGAAGGCAAGATGCAAGGTAGGTCCTCCATAGATAGATGCACATGTGTATTGTCTGTCCAGTAGCATCACTATGGGGGTAGGAAGGTGCTGACAGCGCTACAGGTCAAAATTGCGGAAAAAACTTGGGGTTTTTGAATGATACCACCATGTTATATATCATTCTATGCAGAATTTACTGCAGAATGCAATGAACCAAACCACGTTGAAATATCTGTATTCTATCAAACGTTATAGTTGTGTTTAACCAGAAAACACAACTGCCTTATGTAACAAAAAGTAGATTTCCTTAACCAGAACTGACCAATGAGACTGATTGTTGGAAAAGCCACTGAGGTGTTGTTGTGACCCAACAGTGAGCCAATAAGATAGTATGAGAGTGCTCATTTCCATGCATCAGAGCTAATACTAGAACACTTACAGCCCAATCCAGAACAGCCCGACCATCTGAGTAGCCACAGCAGCCACAGGAGGCTCTGTGGTAGAAGGGGACATTCATCCTATCCCCTTTCCCCACAGTAAGGGGGTAAGCAGGCGAGCCTCTGCACCAACCCTGTTTTTTTGTTGGTGACTGATTTGTTGGGTGACCTGTAGTATAGTATAGTAAATATAGTAAAATAACTAACTAATACATGAAGTTAATTGGGGTTACATCAACCCAAGCAATGGTACTGCATTTAGGCTGTGCGTATGATATTGTAATTTATTCTGTATGGTCTGGTACCTGGTGATGCAAACCCTACGGACACCACTGAGTCCGTCCCCCTGTTTTTGGAGAGTAAATTGAGCTTATACACACATCACAGTCCATCACAGGCTACAGTCCGTGAGGAGTAGTGCAACCACTATACTTTAGAAGCAGGAAACCTCAGAATGCCAGGTGCAGGGGAGTGGCAGCGAGATGCAGGCATCTTGTTGTCTCATGTGCTCCCTGAGGCGTCTGGTGGGCCACTGTGAGATACAGGAAGCTGGACTAGGTGGACCTTGATCCAGCAGATCCCCTCTTCTGTTCTTATAATGGTATTCTATGTCTCTGGGGGAAGCAGACTGTGCATACTCTTCCCAACCCAGAAAGAGGATGCTTAGCTGAAAGTGTGTGTAAACCAAGCCCTCATCAAAACTGCATCCCCAACACCGCATAAGTAAATTGAAGAGGAAGGAGTCCAAATCTACACGGCAGATTATGCTGGTAATTCCACCTGTGAGAGAAAAGAAATGGAATGCTTGGGACCAAATTGGTTTTTCCTCAGTGCATCTGCAATTGCTGCTGTGGAACCTTTGGGAGGGTTCTATTCTAGGGGCAAAAATGCAAGCAGAGTCCCTCTTAGCCCCGGAAACCCTCGGAGTCCTAAGAGGTCAATGAGAGAAAGGAACTTGATATAACAGTGCCTGGTCAGCAGTGGAGATCATAGTGCTTCCCTAGCTTGTCTATCGTTAGTTATGATACACCAAAAGTTAGACCATCTGGAGAAAAATGGAAATGCTGGATCTCATCTCCCCAAGATTTGTTCCCTTTCTCCCAATTGTCTCCTGCACGATTGGAGGTTTCACCTATCATAACCCTGTGACTGGCTTAGACTTATGCTGGAGAGTTTGAGTCATGCCCTTTGTTTTGCTATTGCTTTAGAGGGCGCAATCCTAAACTGAGTTAGGCCAGCATAAGCTAAGCCAGCCACGTTTGGCCAGCACAAAGCACACCGTAAAGTATGTTGGGACCACTCTTGGAGTCAGAGAGGCCAGCACACAGATGTGAGCCATCCTCCCTGACTCCAAGAGTATTCCAAGCACGCTTTATGGTGGTCCTTGTGCTGGCCAAACTTTGCTGGTTTCGTTTATGCCAGCCTAACTGGGATTGCGCCCAGAGACTCGTACACTATTTTTAGCTAATTAGATTAAAATCTGTCATTGGCCGACTTAATATTTTGTAGTCTTTTCAACAATTACGAGAATAATTATCTACTTTGTCACTGTCCTCCACATAATATTCATTTATTAGCACACATACCCTTTCCCCAGCCTAGAGATCTGCACTTTCCTGTCACTTTTTATCAATGCTTCCATTAAACTTTCCACTTATATTTGTAGGAATTTTGTTCACAGGCCAGCAGAAGCATGGATGCCTTAAGAGTAGAACACATTATTATACTACTTCATCACAACCTCTGCTGGGCTGGTCATAGTTTGCAATTCAGTATCTAGCCAAGCTCCTGGGAATCACAGAGAAATCTTTGGAGGATTCTTGCTGTTCCAAGCAATGATGTGATCTGGAGCTGAACCAGTAGCACATTTAGAGTTGAGGCAAAACGCTCAGTACTTCAGATGCCGCAATGCACTGTGTAAGTGACCACTCACCATTGGAGTCATTCTGGGCAGTGACAGCAATGTGCAGGAGATGCTGTTTGGTTTGATGAGTGCTTGTGCACTGCCAATGCTGCCTGGAATGGCTCTTACGGTGATTGGGAAGGGCTGCTTACATTATTCATAATGTAAATAAATACAAATTTTCCAAAAGGTCTCCAAAATTTTGGCCATTAGTGGTGTTACCCCCTGGGGGTGTCATCTGGTGTGGTTCACATACCTTGCACCAGCCTAAGCGATGCCCCTGATACCATCGCGTACAACAAGGCCTTCTCATAGTTGGTTAGAAAAAGCACACAGGCAGCTAAATATGCAGTGACTTCCTGCAAAATAATTCAGACCTCGCTCATTCCATGTGGCCTCCAAACTGGGTTTCCTTCCTTTCCTTCTCTGCAGAACAGCCACAATTACAGTGCTGAATTTTTACATTGTACAGAACCAACACGCAGACAAACAGCTCACTATGATAACAGCAGTATCTAAATAAATGGTTTACTTTTAATATAGGTATTATTGTAGTTCATTGTCTGACATGCCTTTCTACTTGAATATGTATTGCTTTTATCAGCCATGACAGAAGTGTAGTAAGTCAGTAATTTCAGATACTGTTGCATAGGCAGTGTCACTGTAATTTTGCCAGGAGGGAGATAATAAATCATGCTATTCCATTTGACTGATGTTCAGTTTCTCTTGTTTGGTTTCAGCAGCTGAGTTCTATCTAGCAAGCGAGCATTGTTCACGGTTCCTCTTATTAAAGGATAAGGCACATTATTGAAAATGCTTTTGTGCGCAATGTTTTCAAGTAGTACATGAAATTACAGAACACATAATAAAAAAGGCCTCATTGATTTGGGGGCCTTTGTGTAAATCCATGACCACATGCCTTTTTCAGGAGGGAGGCGTCAAAAAAGGTTGGTTGACCTTGTTAGTCTCTTGTCTTGCAGATTACAAACCACTCAGAATGACCTGTGATGCGCACCATTGGTCAGTCTATTGCCAAAGAGGCTTTCATAATGTGTCCTTCAGCTTTGAGCTGGGAACTTTGCAGGGTTTGTCACAGAACTGAGTTAAGCCTCTGAGCAGACAAACAAGGAAGGGTGTGTATGGAGAGATCAAGGCACACAGTTTGTCTGAAAAGTTTCCCAGCACAAGAGAGTTTTTTTAAAGCTCTTTTTGCAACTTCACTTGGATATTTAAATAGGTCTACATTTGGAGTAAATATTGGCCATTGTATTGGTTACATTTCTACCCTGTCTTTCCTCATACGAGGGTCTCTCCCCCCATCGCTTCTTTAGCCTCACAACAGCCCTCTGAAGTAGGTTTGGGCAATGCTGTCTGATCCAGAGTCACCCAGGTGAGCTTCATGGCTGAGTTGGGATTTGTGGGACTATGAGTGCCATGTTCTAATCACTATGCCACGTTGCATTATAGCACAAAGGCTCTATGTCCAAAAGGTTTGTTAGTGTACTCAAATTAATTTGTCATCTACAAGACAGTTTTGTTTGATGGAGCTGCTGAGACAATTAGCAGAAATCAGTATGTTCATTTTCATTGCCATCACATGTTGTGAGAATATTTGATATGAGCTGATATGAAGATGTTTCATAAGGCTTTGTTTCTGTTTGAGGAAATAGCCTTTCTTAGGCTGCATATCTTAACAGGTCTACCAGAGATTGGACATAATGGAAATTACTTCAATGGAATCATGTATAGGTGTCTGCTGTTGGTTTCCTAACTCTACTGAAATTAATGGTTCTATTGATCCTGAAATGAATGGTTTGATAATAGATTTTATCTTCATACAAAATGTTCCTCTCTTGCTTTCTGAATAGAGCCTTGTTGTGTGGTGATGATCTTTGGTTGTAAACAAATAAATGCCATTGACTGACTAAAGCTGCCGTCTTATACACACTTACCTGGGAGTAAGCCCCACTGAACTCAGTGGGAGTTACTTCTAAGTAGACATGCTAGGATTGCACTGTAAACCTAGAAGACATTGTTCTTATCCCATTGGCATCCTAAACTTTGGCAAAGAGGTTGTGAAAATTCCACGTAATTCAGAGTATTGCGTAGACAGGCTGTCATATGACAACTCTGTGCCAAAAGAACTGCTTTTGCTCTTTTCTGCCACTAAGGTTTTAGCCAAGCTTGCAACAATAGACTGGCTAAACCATGTTGCAGACCAGAAACTACAGTAACCCCTGCCCCCCCTCTGAAAAAACAACCACTTTTGCAGACTTGAAGATAGAATGGATAGTATGACTTGGTCAATAAGGAACTATATAATATGTGCTTTCAATTTGCACTTGAAAGAAAAAAAATCTGGTCTGAAATAATGAATAATTAATACCCTGCAAAATGCATGAAAAGGAGCAACCCTTTGTTAATATAATTGAATTGATTGAAACCTGTTTAAGGCGAATTAGCAAGGGAACAGGTGTCTGGTATCCCCAAACAAATGTTCTCATAATTAATTGATCATCAGTGCTTGTCAAGACAGCTATTAATTGGATGATGAGAACATATGCAAGAGTCCAAACTAGCCTGAGATTTCAATATACTCACCTGGAAGGAGGATTTGTACTTACCCAGCCTTTTACTTTTTGCTACAGCGATGTTTGGCTTGCCATCAGAAAAATGTTGTCACAGGCAGGGCCGGCTCTAGGAGCAGCGGGGCCCAATGCAGGGCAGTCTCGTGGGGCCCCCTACCCTCTCTGCGGGGCCCCCACTCACCAGAAGATTGCTTGTGGTGCCACACACAAAGCATGGCACCTCGAGATCATATCGCAACCAACTGCTTCCAGGAGGCCCATTTTGGGCTGTTTGGAGACAGGGTCAGGTGGGAGGGCCCAAGGCAAAACTGCTGTGCTTGCCCCACTGACTTACAGCCCATAGAGATCCCAGCTGCAGCAGTAGGCAATCAGCTTGCCGTGCTGGTGCGGGGCCCCCCTAAAGTGCGGGGCCCAATGTGATGACATTGGTCACATTGGCTTAAGGCCGGCCCTGGTCACAGTGAGCTAACCTATATTTCTGTTGCTATCTTGAAAGCATATAAAGAGGACATCTTTGTGGATCTTTTAAGGTATTTGAATAGCAAGAAATATTTGCTGAGCTTCCATTTGTACTTCTTGTAGCCAAAATAACTCACGAGTTCTGAAATTTTTAAGATGATGCACCTGCAAGTGGAATACAGACATGCCCCGGTTGCCACTGGAGTTCTGTTCTGGACCACAACCACCCGTGGATACTTGAAATCGTGGATATTGGGGATGCCTTTCTAAAGATAGGGGAACAACATCAGTGGCTTTGCCACAACAAGGTAAAAAAGAGAGATTTGTTTAATGTTCCCCTATCTTCTTAATAGGTGTTCCAGTATCCATGGTATCTGTGGATAACTGAAACTGTGGATACTGGGGCACACCTGTAGTGGGAATGTGAACATGGCTAAAGTTGCATACAGACAGGGGCGTAGCTAAAGACGTTCACTGGGGTTTTCCCAAGGAGCCCACAGGCAAGAAGGTGGAGCTTTCAATGCGTAGGGCCTTCGATTCGGCTGCAAGCGCCCTAAGGGCATCCGTAGCCTCTTCCCTTACTTCCAGAGCGGAGTTGCGTTAAGATGGCTTTGGCCGCAGCCTAAGTGGCCACCTACTGAAACACCCTTCCCCCACCCCAAGCTGCCCTTCCTTCTGCCTTCTCCCCTCCCAGAATAGCCCCTATGCCAGCTGAACATGCTCTAGCCCAATGCAGAGAATAAAATGATGCCCCAGAAGTGATGTCACAAAAGGAAGTGACATCACAGTTGTAGTTTCATTCTCTCTTTTTTGGCCATAAGGTATTACACTCTGACTTGTTGCATTCTGCATGAAATCCCACATCGAATGGTATATAACATGATGGTATTATACATACCAAGGTTTTCACAATTTTGGGCACTAGTGTCAAGCTCAGCGTGTTGCTCCCCTAAAGCTTGTTGCCCAGTGCAAATCCATAAACACAGATGTTTATGTGGTGGTGTGGTAAGACTAGACTTCTCTGCACAATGGCTCATCCCCGGATCATCTCCCCAATGAACCTTCCTGAGAGACCTCCATGCAGGAATTCTGTTAAGTGCTTAGAACTGAGTTTTCTTTGCTTGCTGGATCATGGTCATCAATTGGGTTGAAGGAAAGCAAATCACATTCAGTTTAACACCCATCAAGGTATCATGTTGTGGCTGTTCTCATG
The DNA here is from genome assembly GCA_029204185.1 of Lerista edwardsae. Taxonomy (NCBI): domain Eukaryota; kingdom Metazoa; phylum Chordata; class Lepidosauria; order Squamata; family Scincidae; genus Lerista; species Lerista edwardsae. The sequence goes on along the minus strand of JAJKFI010000015.1, from coordinate 18,901,241 downwards.
AAGGTATTCCCTTGCAAAAAAGGAAATGGTTTCCTTCCCTAGAAAACTAAAATGTCAGGCTATTTTTTAAGGGAGGAAAGCAGTGGCCTCCTTGTTGAAAATATTACAGCATATTGATGTGGGGAAGAAATAAGCTCAGAATGGGCCCTCATGTTTTAAAAAATGCTGGGATCAGGGAAAAGCTATTCACCATCATAGAGATGAATCATACAAAACAAATTCAATATAATAAATTAACTGAAATACTCCACTGAACTGGATAAAGCAGAATAAAATACTATAACAAACTCCTCTGTGAAACTATTTATTCATTATCTTCCAATACAAACTTCATACACTTGAGACCAAATGGAATTTGAAATGAAGGCAGAGTAAGCAGCAGCCCTGGATCAAGGAACAAATGAAGGCAGAGAAAGCAGCAGCCCTGGATCAAGGAACAAGTCAGGGTCTTCTTTTGTTTGTGTCTCAGCTCGGTTTGAATTCGGCATGCTCAGCTAGTAAGACATGACTGATAGTGGACATGAGTGTAACCACTTTTCTATCTGAGACACAGTCCTTGCTTCTTGGTTCCAAGAAAATTGTGCTCTTTAAGGCTTCAGTCCTATGTCATTAGGTCCCCGTCTTATGAACTTATTTGGGACTAAGCCTTCCTCAGTTCATGATTTTCATGGGACTGTATCAACCTATCACTGTACTAGAGAAATTTACCTAGGGGGAGGATATCTTGCATTAGTGATATCGTAGGCCATGGAACCCTACAGACACTGACTGCTGCATGTGTGGAACTCCCTCCACCCATGGAAAGTCACTAGGGGATAGTACCCCATTTTGTTCCTTCTCAGGTAAGGTTGTACTAACCAGCACAGGGTCATGGGGAGGGTGTCGGGGAGATGGGGAGGGATGTTTCAGAGTGGGGGGGGGAGGATGGAATGGCCATGAGATTGGTGGGTGCCTCCTCTGCCATAACCTAACCCCCTTCCCTGCCATCCTGGTGTTACACTGGACTTCCCAGTTCTGTGCCAGCAAAGTAGCTGGCAGGAACACCCATAGGGCAGGCAGGGGATTGACATGGGTTGAGCGGAAATGTATCCCCTTACCCGGAGGAGACTTTCAGCCACTTCTTCACCTTGCGGCCTGGCTGTGCCAGCACGGGTGAGGATTGGGCTGCCTGAGGTTTTGAACAGGCAGCTCAACATTGGCCTCAAACGTGAGGTGCCGTCTGAGTGCCAATTTGGTCCAGCCAAGGGAGCAAACCCTGCCAGCAATTCCCATCTAGATGAAAGAATATACAAGAGGGTTGTTAATGGGCTTCCATGTGAGTAGTGATGAACAAATCACCCCCTCCTTGACTGAGAACGGGCTCAACTAAAATAATTTCTTAAAATATACTTAGTTGTGGTAATGAGGGGATTGGGAGTTTCAGCATGGAAAGGATTTTCACTGAAGTTTCCTTTGCTCTAATTATGCTCTGAAATTATGCTCTGAAATTATGCTCTGAAACACTGATGCAATCCTGAGGTAAATTCTCTCAGGAACCTACATTTCTCAGGCATTCTCGTGTGAAGGAAGCTGTTACAAACTTACTCAGTGGTGTCCGATGGTGTCTGGAGCCCTAGAGAGTGTAATGTCCCAGAGCTCATGGGGCACTGCTGCAGCCTGATAAAGGCCCCAGAGCCCTTCTTCCCAGCTGCCATCCAAGGCTCTGTCCCTGGGCCACATGGCTCCAATTCGGGCCATGCAGTTTCCTCGGATCTGCGCCTGCTATAGATCCGAGGAACCCTATGGGGAGGCTAGAGCCTCCCCAGGGGCAAGGCCGCTGACATGCCCTTGCCGTGGGGGGGGGGGGGGGTTCCCCAGCACACCTAAGTTGTGCTGGATATGGCGCAGGCCTGCCGGCCTAATTTATACTTTTTCCCTTAGTACAGAATGCCTAAGTGTTGCTTATTCAACCCTGAAATCTTATTCAGCCTTGAAACAAACCCTTTTCCGAATGGGGGAATGAATGCTGAATTACATGGGTGCTCTGTGAATTGATTGATTTAATGACTCTGGGTTCAAATCAAGCACTCTATAGAAGCTCAGATCATCTACCTAAGTCTGTCTTGGAAGAGGCAGTCAGGGATGGGAACTTGAGTCTCAGGACAAGTCCAAATAGCAAAAAATAAATGCTTTTTGTGGAGTCCGGCAGATTCGAGTCCTGTATGTCAAGGAATCAGGCAGTGACTCAAGAATTGATCTGAAAAACTCAAGTCTGAAATCCCATCTGGGTTTGCTGGCTTTTTTTTTTGCTGCGTAGGGCAATCTGAAAGCTGGCAGTTCAAGCCAGGAGGTTTTGCATCAAGCAGGAGGGGGAAGAGGCAGGCGTGGGCTCTCTTATTCATCTCTGAAAGAACTAATTATCATTGGATGAAGGAGGGCAGAAGGAGGAGCCCAAGGTGTTCTTGCTTTAGGATTGGCTAGAGAAGCCCAGAGAAGGGGAAGATGTGGTTCTTAGTGATCACACCTTCCTTGGCTCTGGCAGGCTCTGTTGTTACCTGGGAGGAAGAAGACTCAGTTCAATGGGACTACTTCTGGGTAGAGCTGCTAATGATTGGGTCATACTGTTCATAACATAAGCCTCCCAGCTGTTGCCGCGCGACCCTGCTCCTGCTTGTCGTTCTGTCCCCTCCCGCTGTTCTCCTGTCCCTCCCGCCTTGCCCAGTCATTCCCTTTTCATCCATGCCCTGATGGGCCACCTGCATATCGCTTCAGAAAAGACTCTTCAAAATGACTCGAATCATGGCTCTGAGCGAGTCAGCAAAGGGCGCCCGCTAGGACTCATGCCTGAGTCGAGTCATGGAGGGCAGACACTCAAGACTCAACTTGAGTCTTGCTGTGGGGCTCACTTCTCATCCCTAGAGACAGTTTGGGAGAAAGGTTTGCATCTCCCAACAGTACCAGACAAGCTACATATCACACTGTTAATAACTTATATCTAAACAGACAGAGTCAGGCTGGTTTCCAAGTGGTCATTCATTCAAAATGTGGCACGCTTCCCTGCTCTTTCTCCTTCAAATTATTATAGAAAATTAGTGAAGTCAGAGATAACAAAGGAAGAGAGTTCAGCCCAACTCTCATAAGAATGTAATGGATCATTGGGCTCCGAGTCTTAATTTTTTGGGGGGGAGAAACTCATATGTGATCCACAGACATGAATTACAGTATATCATTGTCATTTTATAAAATCTTATTCTGAGTTGTCAGTGGAATTACAAATGGAAAACAAAAATGATACATCCATATAACTGCTTCTTTAAAGTAGCAAGCTGACAAAGCCTCCTGCCCATGGCTGAAAATGGATCATCGTTATTGAGTGTGCTCTAAGGTATGTGTAACATGTGCAGCCAGGGGAAAATGAGCGTGTGTGACTCATGGCACAATGGTATAAAATCAGGATTGTATAAAACTAAAAGAAAAGCAAGGATATAGGTACAATGCAGCTAGGAGAAGAATTACAATAACCAGGAAGAGAAACCAAAAAGATAATGCACTGCAATAGTCACACTGACTGCCCAAGATCTACCATCCACCATTACTGACAATGCTGACTGAATGTGCACTCCATTCACTCCAGAAATAAGTAAAATTATGACTGCATCGGCTTCCTAGTGGCCTCTGGGTCTCCTCTGACCCTTGTCGGATATATAACTGGCATACGACCAAAGAGAGAAGGGGCAGGACAGGTTGGAAAAAAGAGGATGGGATCCTGGTGTATGCTGGTGTTCCTAGGATCACCCCCTACCAGAGACAGTTCTAAGGGAGGGCAAAGCTCTAAGTTTTGCAAGAAGCCTTACCTTGCAGTGGAAATCACTCCTCTCCTGCACGGTTTTAGCCAATCCTCACAGGGAACAGCAACATCTTGGCGTTGCTTACTGGCTCCAGCAGCAAGGGAGAGGAGGGATTTACATGACAGGGTGAGGCTTCTTGCAACACTTAGAGGTTGGCCCTCCCTGTAGATCCGCCTCTGCCCCCTACCTCCCCCTACCCATCCACTGTCCTTCCCCTTCCAACCCTAAAACTCTTATTGCCCATGAAACACCCTGGCTGCCAACTTACCAGCGTTGGCAGTGCCCCGTGGAGCTGCTGCTGCACATACAGCATATCTTGCCATGTGCTGCAGTGGTCCAGAAGTGGCCTGGCTTTTGTGCTGCTAAAAAAGGCCTTGCGCTGCCAGAACAGGGGTGCCAGCAGTGCAAGGCCCAGATAGGATTGGGCCCTCACTCACAAAACTAGGACCCAAACATCAGCAGTACCTAATCAGGCAAAAATAAAAATTATACAAGGAAAAGGAAGCATGTTATGGTGCAAAATAGAAGAGTGAGAGAGAAGGGAAAGCACAATGTTAGAATCTCAGGGAAATCAGAGATGTGATCCAGGCAACAGGTAGACCTGCAGAGGATTGGGCAGTGAGTGTCTGCTATTGGATTGCACATGGGATGCAGAAGATCAAGGGGATTGGTGGGCCAATGGTCAGCAAAGCAAAGGCCAAGGTTATCTATTTGTATCTGCTGAGATAAAGCTTGTGTTGTTCCAGGGATCATGGGCCTAGTATGCCAAGTTACCACAATCAAGCATGATTCAAACATGGGGGAAAGGCAGAAATGGGATTGACGATAATCAAACACTGGAGGCCTAGACTTGGCGAGTTTCAGGGCGGGATGCAAGCTAAAGGAACCCTTTCCTGAGGGAAAGCTTCTTGGAAGGCAGCTCAGTGGGTGCTTAAGCTGCAGCTTGCAGTAGTGCTCAGAGGAAGGAGCGGGGCAGATAAGGAACAAGGCTAGGAAAAGAAGAGAGAAGTGTGATACCTATTCTGGATGCCAGTGGTCCTTGGTCAGCACCTGCAGGTGATGCACGCTGCATTTGACAAGCAGCGGCATGGAAGAATATATGAGAGCAACAAATGGATGGAAAAAGAAAGCAAGCAGCACACCATAAGAGCATAAGAAGAGCCTTGGTGGTTCAGGTCAAGGGCTCTTCTAGCGATCCACCAGATGCCTCTGGGACCACACAGACAAGATGCCTCTGTTCCTTCCATCTCTCATTCAGTGATAGGCTATCTCTAAAACCTGTAATGATAGACTTTTCGACCATAAATCCGTCTAACCCCTCTACTTATCCATCTAGGCCAGGTGCCATCACTAGGGGTGTGGGGTTGTTTTTTGTTGTTGAAAACACATAAAAACACAAAACACCACCTTGTGGGGGTTAAAATATCTGAATAAAAACACAAAGTAGTGTTTAATATATTTTTTCAAAATTAAAATAGATTATATTTTCAATTAGAAATAATACTATGGCTGTATCTGATGACACCAACTATATCATCTATCTAGTGTACTTTTAAAGCATTTCAAATTAATAAAAATGAGAACTTGGAATGAGAATATAGAATGAAAACACAGAACACCACATTTTGGGGATTACAATATCTGAATAGAAACACACCACAATTTGCTATTTTAATCAAGAAATTTTAGGAAAAATATCACCAAAAAACCCCAAAACATACACTCCTAGCCATCACAATGTCTTATGGCAAGGAGTTCCACATGTTAATTACATGCTGAGTAAAGAAATATTTCCTTTTGCCTGTTCAAAGTCTCCCATCAGTCATTTTTAGTGACTAACAATCAGTGGTGTTTCTACAGGGATGGCAAAGCTCTAAGTTTTGCAAGAAGCCTTACCTTGCAGTGGAAATCACTCCTCTCCTGCACCGTTTTAGCCAATCCTCACAGGGAACAGCAACATCTTGGCGTTGCTTACTGGCTACAGCAGCAAGGGAGAGGAGGGATTTACATGACAGGGTACGGCTTCTTGCAGCACTTAGAGCTTTGCCATCCCTGTAGAAATGCCTCTGCTAACAATAACAGCAAAAATAGTTGTGAGTGTTTAAAGAATTTCCTATACATTATGTTCTAGTCCTTCAAATACTAATACAATACCCAATATTGAAAAGTATACAGCTGTGGCTGAGAGGGAATGGCTTGCATAAGACTATCTGGTGAGTTTATGGCAGGAACCAAGTTCAAACTTCCTAATTTTTAGATCAATGTGTCGACTATTGCAGTACATCCATTCTCAATTTACCCTGCAATCACACACTTGGAAATGCTATTGTGATTCAACTTTGTTATGCTATCACAAACTGCACAAAAACATCACTGAGATGGAATTGTGCCAATTTGTGGTACTACATAGAAAGCCACTGCGCATGGCAACCTAACATGTGGAGCAACTTTTATGTAGCTGTACTGGGTTTTCTTGGAACTTCTATGGTGCTGAACCTATATCTGAACTGGGGCTGTAGCTCAAGCTTCCATGGCAAGTACGCTCACACCAATGTTGCTAGTAATCTAACAAATGGAAATTGGTTTGGTTGAAATGTTTTGCGGGTAGTTAGAGACTGGGATTTGGATTCTCCATGCTCTATCCCAACATTCTGGATTAGAATGGAGTGACGCTCAAATGGCTTATGGCAGGGGTAGGCAACCATCGGATATACATGAGCTACTTAACAAAATGACTGGAGAAGACTTACTGTGATCCTCCCCCCCCCCCCATTTAAGTGTAGGGAAAAAAATTGCGAGAGCAAGGCAGCAGGGCAGGGGATCCTCCCAAGAAGCAGCACACACACAGCAGCAGATCATTCATAAATACAGATCCTGGTTTTACTCCCCTCCCATTTAGGTCCTGGTCCCAAATATGGTCATGGTTTCACTCCCCTCCTATATTTAACTGTAAGAAAAAAATCTTCAGAGCAAGGGAGCAGGGCAGGTCATCAGGTCATGCTTTGGAAGGCAGGAAAATGTCTAATAGAATCCCCCACCTATGACACTCTGGGGAGGAGAAGGAGCCATTGTTCACTTCCTTTCCATTCCCTCTGTGCTTTGCCTGCCTCTCACCATCATGGAGAAGCTGCTTCTCCTGCTGCAGTCCCCAGTCCCGCGTCAAGCAGCCACCTCACACAAGCTCACAAGCTCCAGGGTGGAGCTGGAAAGGGTGGAACTGGCTGGCTCTGTGCTCTCACCCTGACCTTTCTGGCTGCTTTGTGGCTGCTGCTGCTCCAAGCCAAAAAAAGTCGCGAGCTACCAGTAACCACCCATGAGCTACCACCCCATGTAGCCTAGTTGGTACCTGGTTGCTAAAGGCTCTGGAGTCCAGCCCAGCCTTACAGCCCATTCATTTCTTGCTCACTCCACGGCCACCACCACTGAGAGTTCAGGGATCAACCTGCCCATGTGGGTCTTCTGATGGGCGTGGGTCCTCAGCCAGCACTCAGCCTGGCCAACCTCTGTCATCATCCCTGCATCTAAACAGAGCTACACAATACCTTACTTGATCCATGCCACCAGAAGAGAGTCAACTCCAAGCAGGCTATAAGAGAACCCAGGTGAATTGGAAGAAAAAGAAAGGTAGGTAGGTACAGTACTACCAATATTCCAAGTATGTGCAGGGATCTGTGACTATCCCATGGCATATGCTGTCACTGGGGAAGCAAGTTAAGCCCTTTTAAGTCAATTTACATCACTAAGAGAGAAATCTTTCATCCATTGAAAGTGTTGTTGTTGTTCAGTCGCTAAGTCGTGTCCGACTCTTCGCGACC
>JAJKFI010000015.1:18870137-18893199 GCA_029204185.1 Lerista edwardsae | reverse complement strand
ACCTCTTCTGAATCTCATCTGCTTCTGTTAGGTCCTTGCCATTTTTGCCATTGAAAGTAATGGGACTTAAAAGTGTTTACGTTTGGTTGGATCACGTCCATAATGTGTGAACTGGACTATCTCATATCAGGAGTATAATAGGAATATTGTATCTTGCCACTGCTTTGAGGAGAGCAGCAGCACTTTTCCCTCCTTCATGGTTACTGAGGTCATTCATGAAACTGGTCCTTCCTGGGCACTGTGTGGAAGGAAGGGCACCATCGTAGCTTGAAAGAGGCAGCAGCAGATTTGTCCATCTGAGGCACAGACAATGAAAGAGAAGAGAGCCCACCTGAGCAAGAAAGAGTAGCGTGGGAACCAGAAATTATTGTGAAAATATCTCACAACCATGATAAAGGTTTCAGGTCCTATATTATATCTGATGTCTAAAGATGAACAACAATCAGGTCAGTAAATCTCAAGGCCTTCTCCACAAGAGGAAAAAATGCTCAGAAAGGTTAAGTCCCTGTAGCTGCTTTTTTTGTTTGTTTGTTTTCCCCGGGAAGCATATACGTTTTACAATGACAATGCCAGTTCAAGGCTCTCTGGGAATTAGGCTGCATGAGGTTCCGAAGAATTGTGGACAGGGCTGATAATAACATTTCTAAGCTGGATGGACCACTGGTCTCATCTGAATAGGAGGGCAAAGCCTTTTCCACTGCAAAGGTTCTCATTTTCAGACTTACTGAGGCCTTTCAATGCCTAAGGTTACAGACCTCCAAAGATCTCCTTCACTGTAATTGGGGGCACTGTTGCTCCAGAGAACTCTATTTGGGGAGAACCAGATCCCTGAAGTGGCAGGACCGGCAGAGTGATTTCAGGCACGGAAGGTAACCTGACATCCACAGCAAGTTTATTACTTGATACTTCCATGGGTGAGGGATATATCCTTAAAGCCATTTCATGTGTGGGACTGCAAAGGAGTTAGCCATAAAGCAACTGTCTTCCTTTGAACAAATTCAGAATATTAAGTCATGGATCATTTTTGTTTGTCTTAGCTGGTGTCTCCCTTCCTTAGAGCAGTGGTCTCTAAACTGTGGGACTGATGCATTAAGAAAATGCCTCCCCCAAGTGGAACTTTCTATTCTGTGCCACAGCCTCTTCTGTTTCAAGCTGATCTTCTCACAAACTCACACTGGGCAGCCGCTTCCACTGCCCATTGCCCCAGCAAGTGGAAGTTGCTGCCCAGTGCACGTTTGGGAGAAGATTGTCTTAAAATTTGAGGCAGTGGCCACAGCTGTACGCAGGGTGCCACGAGGGGAGGCGGGCACTGGCTGTGGCAGGGCACAATGGCACACAAAAACCCCACGGCATTCGGATTGCTGCTAAATGGAGCAATTCTGGGTGTAGGGGTGTGTGGCCAAGCGACACAGGAGGCAGGGCAGCAGGGTTGCGGACGCAGTTATGTCACCCCCCCCCGCCCCCCCAGCGCACTGTGAGCCAGGTACGTCTCTGGCTGTGGCATGGACTGGAAAGCTCCACGCTGTGTAAGGAAGGCATTTCCTTAATGCTGGATCTGACCCGCGGGCCAGGGTTTGGTGAATGCTGCCCTAGAGTACTGCAGCTAGGTTGGCTTTTTATCTCAAACCCTTTCAATATGGCTACAATACCACCCCTAAAGCAAGATAAAAGGATCACAGAAATCAGAGTTGGATGGGACCTCCAAGATCATTCAGTCTGGTCCCTTGCCAATGCAGGCTGTCCACAGCAACAACATCCCCTATAAAATGCTATCCAGCCCCTGCTTAAAGACCTCCAATGATGTACAGGCCACCACCTTCCAAGGCACACTGTTCCACTGCCGAACAGTTCACATTGTCAAGATGTACTTCCTAATACTTAACTGAAACCTGCTGGAGCAAAACAATCTGCTTAATCTTCCATATGACGGCTCCTCAGATATTTATAGACAGTTACCATGCCTCCTCATAACTTCTCTTCTCCACACTAAACATGTCCAACACTTTCAATCTGTCTTCATGAGATATGGTCTCCAGCCCCCTCACCATCCACCTTATCGGGATCCACTCCCGTTTGACAAGAACCCTCTCAAACTGCAGCACTCAGAACTCAACACAATATTCCAGGTGAAGTATGACTAAGAGCACAATCCTAACCTGGAGTTAGGCCGGCACAGTTAGGCTGGCGAAGTCTAGCTGGCACAAGGGCCACTGTAAAGTGCTTTTGGACCACTCTTGGAGTTAGGGAGGATGGTGCACGTCTGTGTGCTGGCCTCTCTGAGAGTGGTCCAAACATAGTTTACGGTGTTCCTTGTACTGGCCAAACCTTTCTGGCCTTACTGTTCCGGCCGAACTCCAGGTTAGGATTGTGCTCTAAGACAGAATACAGCAGTCCATTATTTTTCTTTGTCTTGATACTATTCCTCAATTGATGTAGCCTAGAATTATGTTCACCTTATTTGCTACCAACATCACACTGCTGGCTCATGTTGAGCTTATCTTCCACTCAAATGCCTTAATTTTTTTTTCACAAATCCTACTGCTCAGGCAGGTGTCCCCAATCTTTTATGTGTGCTTCTGATTTTTCCTATTGACATGCAAAGCTTTATATTTATCCATGTTGGAAGTGCATTTTCTTTTCATGTGCCCAATCAAGATATTGTCAAGATCCTCCTGGATCCCATTCTTGTGCTGTTCTATGACATTAGCACCCCCTCTGGGTTTGGTGCCATCTGCAAATTTGATGAGCATCTCTTCTACTCCCTCATCCAAATCACTTAAAGATATACTGAACAATAACAGACCCCAGGCACCCTTTTCATCACTTCCCTCCAAGTCTATGAGGAGCTGTTGAAAAGTCCTCTCTGAGTACACTTTGTCAGGCGGCCTTGGATCTATCTGACATCAATTAACCCACTTCCCACCATCTTGCCCACCAGGATATTGTGGGGGAGCTTATCAAAAGCTTTACTGAAATCCAGAGATATTATGTCCACAGTGCCTCCTCCCCAATCTTGCCATAGAAGGAGGTAAGCTTTGTCTGGCAAGACTTCTTTAGAAAACCATGTAGGGTCTTGGCAATCACCACCTTCTTTTCTAAATTGTATTTCTACTTTAGCTTGAAAATCTATTAATGCTTCTTCTGGGAACTCCTCACCAGTACCAGATACAGGTCAGTCAGTGAAGTCAGAGTATTCTCTGTCTGTACTCCGCTTCTACAGAAACCAAGCCACCCAGATCTCTGTTTTCTAAAACAGAGAATTTTGGGGGGAAGAAGAGAGAAAATAGCAAGTGGATTTTGGCACATATTTTGGAGGGGAGTCATAGTTCTGGAGCCCTGATTGTTCCAAAACAAATACCAGTGTTTATACATAAATTACTGTAACGAAAACATGGTATTTTCTTCATTAAGGCAGAATCTGAAACGACCACCAGAAATTCAACAGCTTGAAGTATACTATCTGCTATTTTTTTGGTCTGACAACTACAGTAATCTTGTATTAATTATCACGTATCACTTTTAGAAGTTATAGTAAACCTTTCTTACCCCATTATAAATTACATATTAAAGCTTTGGAAATCATCCATTTACATAAATGTCACATTCATACTTTGCAAGTGTATGCAGTATTTATCCATGAATATAATGAAGGAATTGGTTCATGAGTTGGTCTTACCTTAAATTCCTCCAGGATTTTGTAATTTTTCCCATGGTATTCACAAAAGTTCTTCACTTCTTTGCATTCTGGACAGCAGCCATTGTGTTCTACTTTAGTACACTTTGGGTGGATTTTGGGGCATTCTGGTTGGTCACAAACAGGCCCATCCTCAGTACAGACACACGGACAGTTGGAATGCCCAGGGAAAAAACGTTCTCCCAGTTTGTATACAAAACCACTGTCATCCACACAACCTTTCCCTCGATAGTCATCAAAGATCAGATTATTATCATTGTTTGAAATCTGATCGCCTTCATCAGCAGGGTAGTCTTCATGGTTGAAGGCAGCTGGAGTGACCAAACTAGGAATTAGCAACAGAACTATGCAGGCTTCATGAATATGAAGAGCCATCCCCCTCCTCCACATCTGTATATGGTCCTAATCTCAGATATGCACAGGTGCTTCCATGGAGAGGCCAGAATGGTTGGCTGAAAACAAATATTTTAAACAGGAACAATTTGAAGTATTCCTTGAAAGGACTTGCAACACATCTTACTCTTCCGTGAGACATGCAGCTGCCAAGCACTGACTCATTAGAAATCCTGTCTCTCTAACAATTCCTAAGAGAACAAAGAGAGGTCAGCTCATTAACTCATGCGTGTAACATTGGCCAAGTTAGGATTGGAGCATGTACACATAATCTGGATAATCCCCAAGTAATGCAGACAAATGGTTAATTCTTCTAACTTCATCTGGATAACATACATGTTGTGTGCCTCTATATTATACTTTGACAGTTAAATTGGGCAATGTTGACACTAGCTGAATGAAATTGTGTAATCAAGTACATTACCAAATCTCATATAGATGATGGTCCATATGCCTTCAATGTTTTATCCAGATGATGCATCCTAGTCAAAAAATTATAAGGGAATGTTAAACCAAATTGGGTTGGACAATGTGCCTACGAACCAGATAAGGTTAGAATTGATGCTCCTTGACCTTAGTCAGACTCCTATGGGATGAAAGCATTAGCCACATCATGTGCACATACAACTGTGGAATATTTATCATGTTGTGTACAAAAATGCAATTAGTTTTTGTTTACATTCAAGAGCTATTTGGAAATATTGATTCAAGGATACATATGTGTTGGCTAAAGTGCTGAGAGAATGAAGCACATTGGAATAAGTATCTAAAGAATGAGGCCCAAGACCTTAATTGTTCCCTTCTATTTGCTGAGATCACAGCACTACTTCTGACGCCACTTGGTTAGTTAATTAAAACAATGATAGAAACTCAACAATGCTGTCATGAAGGAAAAGCACAAAAAAAAAAGAGAGAAAAATTATTTTTAAAAGTAATTATATTTAGAATCAGACTGGAAACAAATGCTGTACTGGTCTTGGATATAGTGACATATTTTAGTTGTGGTGTTATAACAGAAAAATTTAAAAAGATGTGCATAATTGTCTTTTCTCAGTACTTTTATTTATCCTTCCTAACCAGAAGCCCCTATGATATGCACCTATAGTAAGTTCCTACATATGAGAATCTAGTATCAGCCCTCCCTTTAGTGATTTCACAGTTGAGTTTATTAGCTTACTTCCTTACTTTACATTTTCCCTTGGCATGTAGGCTTAGGGCAGCTAATAACTTTTCACAATGTATTGTGTCATACACAGTATTTAAAAGAAAAATCTAATATTTACACAGAATTGCTAAAGAGGCCATGTCAGCTCAGAACTTCATATGCCTCCAAGGATGCACAAAGTAGTCACAGCATTCAGAAAGGAATGTGTTCACAATAATTGTCTCATTTGAACATGAAGAAGAGTCTGGCTCAGACTCCACTTCTGTTTTGCTGCTTCACTATTGGCTGTAAGCAATTACTCTCACTAGAGTATACAGGCTTATTCCTGTATCACTCCTTCAGCCCAAGACTGAAAGAGGAACAAAGTGGTAGGAAAGGTTCCCTATTCTGTTAGGAAGCTGGGCAGAATGTAAATATTGTAAAATCTTTATAATGAAAACAGTCTATGAACCAAAGAAGGTATTTCAGTTAACTGGATATGGAGCTAAAAATTAAAACATCTCCATACTTCTTTTGTATCTCTTGTTCCCTGGGACCAACCAGATAAAAAGTTACCTATATTAAACTATGCTGGAATTTTCAGAAATTATTTGCCAAGTAGATTTTTACTCATTGTATGTGAATCATTTATATGCAATACCATCACTTTATATGTATTCAAATTTTACATTAAAAAAGGCCTGCCAAACAAGAATGACTCAGGGAAAAAAGCAAGCCTTGTGTCTTGCAGAACAACCTATTTGATCCTGTTGACAAAGCAGTTTTTTCAGTGCTTCTACAAAGGGAAATATTAGATGTTTTCACAAGCTTGCTCAGAATGTTAAGATGTGAAGGTATGTTTTTACTACCAGGGTAAATGCTACAACAATGGCAAGAGCATTTGCTCCTAACATGCCATTTTATTTGTGTTTAGCCACTTTAGTTTATTTGTGTTTAACAACTGTTTAGCCTGCTTTTCAGATCTGAATAGAGAGTCACTTGCATGCTACAGGTAGGCTTCAGTCTGCCATGCTTATAGCTGTGGCAACTTTAGAAAAGAAGGAAATGCCAAAAAAACGTGATTTCTGATGGAGACAACATGGAGAAATTCATTTCATAAAATTAACAATCACAGACACTGGGGTTAAAAAGAAAGCAAATTCCATGAAGGGGTTCACCTTGTGAGCAATACTTTGCTAGAGCATTTGATCATCTTTGACATTTTACTGCACTGTAATTAGGCTATATTTTGATAGAAAGAAGAGGAATGAAATTAAATTCAGAATTAAAATCTACTCTGTTGGTTAATAACAAGTAAACAAGCTCTGGGAAGCTCTCTGTCTACAGTTAAGCTTGTATTTTATTATTTCCCCTTGCAAGAGATTTTAAACTGCTATGAAACTCTTGGGGAGTCTACATTTCATCCTCTTGAAAAATGTATACTTACCTACTCAGGGTGGAAGCTGGAAAGGGTCACAGGCCACCATGGACTAACACTTCAGCCATCTATTAAAAACAGCAACTCTTCTTAATTACATTTTCCAGGAAGGATCATGGAAAATTCCTTTTCCCCAAAGCCTCCCATTTCATAGAAGCAACCCAGTAGCTACACCATGAGACTTAACCCTGTGTTCAGAATTCAAAGCAAACCACCATAAAGGGGTCCAGAGGTGAGGCTGTCTGGTATAAAGCCACACTCCAAAAGCATGATCATTGTTGCTGGCTTGTTCTTTTATTTCCTTGTGTCCTTGGTTGCAATCTTCAGTTCCACCCAGAAAAGCCCTCTACACTCTGTATATCTGCAAAAAGACACGCAAGGGTGGAGAATGTGCTATGCTTCCAATTCCAGGAACAGCAACAGTATGCTGGAGCTCGGAGCCAATCCAGACCAAAATGCAGTCAGCAGCACCATTGTGCTGTGCTGTTTTCTAGAGCCTCTCCCCGAAACGAGCGGTGGGGAATGTGTAGATCACAGGCACGGCAACAACTTTCGGCTGGATTCGGCACCCTGGATAGCAGCAACTCGGCAGCTGCTCCTCCGGAGCGCATTCTGTCAAGCAGCTGGACGCCTTCAGCACCACGGACAGTAGTCAGCGACTTGCATTTTGCATCATGCAGGCTGAACGTGCCGCTCCTCTGGGCGAAGAAAACAAATCCTGTGAATAATCTATGGGACCACAATTACCCCTGGACGCCTTCCCTAAACAGAAGGTATTTTCTCAAACAGCTTATAAATACACTTGGTGTTTGGTAATACTCTCGTCCGTGAAAGAGCTGCCGATTGCAAGACACGACTAGCAGACCAGACTGCAGGGCTACGTTCCAGGAAGTGGTAGAGGGTAGATTGAAGCTCTCTGCAGTTACTGAATGATGAGGCAAGGGGAACTGTCAAGGCATTGGTCTGAAATTTGTTCATTCTTGCCTGGCCAATATTCAGAATATCCCCCCTGCCACATTAAACATATCTGTATATGTTCAACAAACATATCTAAAGATTTCCAAAATGCAGAACCACCCAGAGGCTGATATAAGTGAAATATATGGTTGCTCTTAGAAAAGTAGGGTGTTTTTTTTCTGTTGTGGTTTGTGCTGTAGTACCTGGGGGGGGGGAATCAATTCTCCCTGCAATTCATCTCCTCTGTCATTAGGCGTCATTGTAAAGCTGTTTCTCCAGAAAAATGCCAAATGAGAGCTTTTTTAATACTTTCGTTATGGTGAAATAAACAGGCATAAACGCAAAAAGGAAGTTGATTTTTTAAAATTAAACTGAAATACAGAAACTTTGTATTCCATGCAACTGCTTTATGCCAGACCTTAGTAACAAATAGATTTTAAGAGATCTCCATTGCTAGGAGGATGTCAGAGTATTTCTGTGAAGTTTCATTAAACGAAGAACCGGCATCTCAGTTCCAGATTCGAACGGTGCCATCGGAGCCCCCAGAAACCAAATGCTCTGCCTTGTGATCAAAGATGACGCTCTGAACTTCATCTTCGTGGCCCAACAGGCTGGAAAGTTGCCCCGATTTGAGTTCTAAAGTCTTCACTGTTCCATCATTGCTTGCAAGGGCTACAATATGACCTGCAATGTGGAGCAAGAGATCGGAAGTCTAGTCAAAAAGACGAAATATACACATAACAAGCAACTTTGGCAGCTCCATGCCTTGGGCTGTATACTCTCACATTCAATTTATCCATTTTCTGCACACAACTGTGGCTGCAGATAATCATACACTTTCACAAAAAGCAAGTCAAATCAATATTAAAAAGAGATTAGATTTCAGAATGATTACATGAACATGAGGGTTTCCACAATGTCGTTCAAGTCAAGGAAAATACTGTGGGGGCCATTATTTAATAGACATTTGAATGCTTTTATTTCAGTACCTTCATTCTGTTTGTACTCTGCACTACAGAAACATGATTAATAAACTAAATATTGAATTACATCTATGTAAAAATTAACTATGCAAATCAATAAAATGATGCATATTTGTTGTCAGTAAACAAATTCAACAGTCTGTTTCACAAGGAAATGTTTCAATTTTTTGCAATGTTTTTGATTTTTTTTAACTACAAACCAATATGTATAAATAAGAGTTGCAAAGGAATATGAATTGGAGTCAGGCAATTTGTATTTATTATATAAAAATTGTGCCCCTAAACAGAAGACAGTTGTTCTTATTCTACAGTCCTTTGGAGGACAGAGGCGGAGGAAGGGTATAGCTCGGGGTGGTGCAAGCAATGGGCGCCAGCAGTGGCAGGGCGGCGGGGCGCCATTGTGTGGAGTCCGCAGATGAACCTGCGCACTGTCTGGGGCCCCCCCCCCCCCTGGGGTCCGTTTCGCTCCAAATGGAGCTATTCCGGGTGCAGGGAGGCATGGCTAGGCGATGCACAGGGGCAGGGTGATGTGCTGGGGGTGCAGTTTCGTTGCCCTGCCATGGGCGCACTCGGGGCTCCGTTCGTCCCTGTTGGAGGAAAAGGATTTCCAATGCACGCAAGGTCACATGGAGACCTCTAGCCTGCTATGTCCCCTGTTCATTTCAATTGAGCTGGCAACTTAGAATTTCCATGCAGACGGAAGGAAATGTGAAAGCTCTCATGAAGAGAAGTTCCATATGTTCATCATGAACACATGAAAGGATCTGGATCAGAGAGCATACTAGCATGTATTCAAATGTACCTCTGAGGATGAAAATGCAACTTTTATTTTTGAAAAAGACACCTGATGACACCAGATACATACTTTTCTTTCTCAGGAATAATTTCAGAGATGATTGGGGGATGCAATCCTAACCTGGAATTAGGCCCGCACTGTTAGGCCAGCAAAGTTTGGCCGGCACAAGGGCCACCGTAAAGCGTGTTTGGACCTCTCTCAGAGTCAGGGAGCATGGTGCACGTCTGTGTGCTGGCCTCTCTGATTCTGAGAGAGGTCCAAAAATACTTTACGGTGTCCCTTGTGCCAGCCAAACTGTGCCGGCCTAATTCCAGTTTAGGATTGTGCTCTAATGGACCTGACTTGGTTCTGCAAACATTGTCAATTTGTAACTCCAAAATAAAAGGGAATATGTGGACAGGACCCTGATAGTAGGAAAAGGACATTAAGATAGGTAAGAGAAGGAATCTAGCAAGAGTAAAGATCCCCAGCATGTGACAAAATGGAAGCATGGAAGCATGGAAGGGATAGAGTCGATAAAGGGATGTTCTTTTCCCTCTCTCAAAACACCAGAACCAGGGGGCATCCACTAAAGCTGAGGGTTGGGAGAGTTAAAACAGATAAAAGGAAGTACTTTTTTACCCACCGGGTAGTTAATCTGTGGAACTCCTTGCCACAGGAGGTGGTGATGGCATCTGGTCTTGATGCCTTTAAGAGGGGATTGGACAGATTTCTGGAGGAAAGTTCCATCGTGGGCTATAGGCAATGATGGATTGTGCAACCTCCTTACAAAGGTGGTGGGCTACTGGTACCGGGTGCAAGGGAGTGGCAACGGGATGCAAGCATCTTGTTGTTTCATGCCTCCCTGGGGCGCCTGGTGGGCCGCTGTGAGATACAGGAAGCTGGACTAGATGGGCCTTTGGCCTGATCCAGCAGGGCTCTTCTTATGTTCTTATGTTATGTAAAATATTGCAAGGGCTGGATTGCCCCCACTTGCCTCAATTCGTCTGCAGTATGAGTTAGACAAGGCTGCTACCCTCTACTTCCTGCAAAACCCATGGAGGCAAAGAGCAGCCTTGCAGGCATGGATGGTTGAATGGTTGCAGGGAAGGAGCAGGCCTGCTACTTTAACCTAGAAGCAGAGGTGTCATCCTACCAGTACACTGGGCGGGACATCAGGGTGATCAGCAGCCCGCCGGTCGCGTACTGCAGCATTACGCCATTTGCGTAACCAGTTACACCACTTGCGTACTTTACGCAAACGGCATAATGCTGCGGTACGCGACGGGCGGGCTGCCGATCACCCGGATGTCCTGCCCAGTGTACCGGTAGGATGACACCACTGCCTAGAAGACATTCCTGTTGGGGATGGAGCATGATCTGAAGTTCATTCCCTAAGTCCAAAACAAGTACTGAGATGGCTCAAGGATGAAGACATGGAAGGGCCACTTCACTCCCCAATCTTTGGCCTTGAACCCTTTGCAGAGACCAAGGGAAGGGACTTTGGGGAAGCCCAGCACTGTGCTTGGGGAGCTCTCCAAAGGTGCCACTGGTCTCTCTGGAGCCCCCTCAACTGTTGTGTTTCCTAAGCAAGGGGACTCTGAAAAAAGATCCAGCACCACTTCCCAAAAGCTTTGGGACAAACTTCTGGCATCTGCCAATTTAGGAACCCATTAGGAAGGAAGGAGGACAATACAGAGAGAGGGCTGCCACTTATTCTCTCTAGTATGTGGAAGAGCCACATATTACTGGGCCACTGTAATACCCTTTCCAAGGTATCTGGATATAAATAGTGTTATTCCAGAGTTGCATATGGAAGGCTTGAGCTTTTTAAAGTGGAACATCCTTAGCTACAAGGAATTCAAAATAATCCAATATAGGGATTCCCAATGTGGTAGGTTGCAACCCACCACCCTAGGAAGCAACTGCTTCTGCACCTTTAAGGGCCAGGGAGAGGGGAAAGGCAGCAACACGATCCCTTAGATCGCACTGCATGCCCTGGGCAAAGGGGCTTTTTTCAGATTTACCCCTCATAGCGCTGGTGTCTGGGGTGTGTGTGGAGCCTTGGGGGTTTCCCTGCAGGACCTCCCAAGCCTCAGAATGCATTTAAAAAGCGATGGTGACCCACTTCTGGTTTTGTGACCACTCCCTTCAAAGAGTTTGGGAACCACTGTTCTAATATATAGAAATATAATGCAATTGTTTCAGGTGTTTTTGGAACTGAAATTGAAGTGATCGGACTAGTTTTGCAATCCATAAGTGATCAGTGCATTTATCAGAAATAGTCATTGCATTTATAAACCTAGGAAGTCCCAGTTTCTTTATGTATATGGTTTGTTTACGTAGCTAGATAAAATTTGCAATCCTATCCACACATATCTATGAGTAAGCCCCATTGACTATGATGGGACGTACTTCTGGGTAAACACACATAGGCTTGGGCTCAAAGTTAAGCTAGCAGCTGTTAAGTTACATACTGTATTTGAATTACCTTCCTTCTCACATGAGAATTTAGGCTTCGAAATTAAGTGCAATAATCATGAGCTCCACGTACAAACAAAAATCAATAAATTCATTTCAAAGCAGATGTGATCCTTTCAAGAAAGACATCATTGCATTTCAAGTCATGAATACAAGCACTTTTTGGATAGAGAAGCAAGTTCAATACTCTCAGAATAATTGCAAGTCCTTCATATATACTAGTATATAGATAAAAATTTACCCGAAGATAAATTCAGTTTGTCAAGATTTGTCAGTAGTGGTGTGTTAATTTTCATGAACGTCTGTGGGAAATGGTGAGAAATCTGCTGCATTATCTTTACTGCATAGTTCATGAGTGGCCTCAAAAGCCAGTAACAAAATATCATTCTGATTGGTACCATTCTGAGAAAGGTATAAAGGTAGACTTGTTTCTAGGCTGCATTTTTTTCTGGAGCTATTATTTGCAGGTTACATTTGTGTAAAAGAGGAAACTGGCAAACAGTTGTGCCACAACAGGTTGTTGATGTCAACACTCACACACACCAACAAAAACGTGGAGCTAGTTCAAAGCTTTTGCTAGTCCTCCAATATACATGGGGAACAAGCATGGAACCAAAAAAGCTACAACACTATCCATGTCAACATGAGGCCGTAACTCTTCGTCTTTCAGCTACAAAACAAAATGCAGAAGAGCCTTAAGATGTTAAAGGGGTAGCAACCAATTACTTTTTAGATGCATTGAATAGGATAGCCTTGGTCAAGTGCTCAACCTCTTTGGGCTGTTGCAAAAATGCAGGAGATAAGAAAATGTTGGTATCTATCCCAGGAGGGAGCAGACTTTAATCTGGAATAAAATAAAAGAAGCAAGTCCCTGATTTACAACTAACAAGGCCTGCTGCTTATGAACTACAGCAATGGCTACAGGTAGCTGGATTGGGACTGGAAAGTTTTCTCCTGCTGACAACATAGTCATCAAAGCTATTCAGTGAGTCCATCCTGAAGATTTTTGATGTGATGTTTAGATGGAAATATATCAACAATGTTCTGTCATTTTGGGGGGGGGGGGGGAGTTGCTTACATTCTGGTGATATACAGGGGTGTCCCAGCATCCACTGATTCAGTATCCACTGTTCCAGTTATCCATGGATAACATGGATACTGGGGACACCTATTAAAAAGATAGGGGAACATTAAACAAATCTTTTTTTACCTTATTGCAGCAAATCATTTTTACCTTATTGCAGCACTGATGTTCCCCTATCTTTAAAAAGATGTTCCCAGTAGCCACAATTTCAGGTATCCATGGTGGGATCCGGAACAGAACCCCAGCGGGTACCAGGGCATGCCTGGATTACGTACATTTGCTTCCAGTTCTTTAATAAAATTACAGAGGAAGCCAGAATCATTAAATTCTAGGACAGGATATGCTATGCTAAATTTGAGATGCACAACTCTGAGACTGGAGATCGAAATTAAGCAAGTAAACAAGATGATGAATGATGACAGGAGAGAAGGCACACAAAGCAAGGAAAATTTGGATTAGCCTTTGAAGTTAGCAGAGGGAGGAGGTGCAGACTTAACCTTTCTAAGATTTCTGCACACACTATACTAGGATGAAGAAAATGGGCATTTGTACAAGGAAGGGAAGCTACCCTAAGCATGATAAATCTGCCCTAATTTGCACACCTTTGCAGTCATTGGGCTACTTAATCTAGAACAAAGTCTGACACAGCAAAGATCTTTACGATGGATTAGGGTGTCCAAAGCAGCAGATGGGAATATCTATTACAAGCTCTTTTCTAGTAAGTCTTTGCTGACAGAGGTCTTACATATGGATTTCACTTGCAGCCAAACTCCATAGGAAATTGCTAAAAATGGCAAACAATACTTTTCCTTGGTGTCCCAATAGTACAATATATAGTAGGGGGCTAATACCCTTTCAGATTTTCAGCCCAGTAACAGATGTCCTGTTTTCTAATTTTACTTTGTTTGGTGGTTGGTTTTTTTTTTTTTTTTTTTTTTTTGGAACAATAGCATTTAACCTTGAGAAACTATTATAACCTAAAACTGATGTTTTTGAAACATTGTACTAACGTATTTATTGAAAATGTTCATTACTTTCTTGAGCATTAGGAGTTCTCTTATACTGTAGTGGAATAATTTATATGTGTTCTAGTAGTCTGTATGTGTGCAGATTTTCATGAGGTAAGGTTTAAATTTGAATTCCAGAGAATCTCGATATCTTTGGATAGAGGAACACAGTCCAGCCAAAGTCAAGCATTTCTAAGCTCCTGTTATTTCACTGTGAGGTATTAAGTGAATTAAATATGTAACTCTGTCCTATGACTTCAGTAGGACTTTAGTGTGCTCAAATGTGGCTGGATCATTGTCAAAGTCTCTGACTCTAAATGAGCCCAATCCTCTCTAACTATGGCTAATATAGCCACACCAGTGGGCTGTATCCTGCAGGGGGAGGGCAGTCATGGAGGCCTCCTCAAGTTTCAGCTTCTCCAGTGGGTCTTCTCAGATCTACACCAGCTATTTATGCTGGCATAAATCTGAGAAGAATTAAGAGGAGGGAAGGAAGAGGGAATGTGGTGGTTGCTGGGGCACATCGGTTTGACTCTGTCGAGCCGTTGCTTCGGTGACTACACTGGCTGCCGGTTCCATTCCGGGCCCAATTCAAGGTGCTAGTTTTGACTTTTAAAGCCCTTTACGGCTCGGGTCTGGGGTATCTGAAGGACCGCCTCCTTCCATATAATCCTACCCGTACTCTTAGATCATCTGGGGGGGCCCTTTTGACTGTGCCGCCACCAGGAGAAGTGAGAGGGGCGGTGGCCAGGAAGAGGGCCTTCTCGGTGGTGGCCCCCGGACTTTGGAATACCCTCCCCTTAGAATTCAGAACTGCTCCCTCTTTGTTAACATTTCGGCGGGGGCTGAAGACCTTTTTATTTCAAAAAGCTTTTAACTGTTGACAGGCTGGCTGGCTGGTTTGTTACACTTTTATATTTTATACCTTATGTTCCACAGGGCTTTTTGTTTTTAAATTCGATTGCTTTGTTTTAATTTGGTTTTATTGTATTGTTTTAATATTGTTTTTAAATTGTTTTTTAATGTTAAATTTTATATTTTACTGTATTTTCATGTTGTAATGCCGCCTTGGGTGACTTCGGGCAAAAAGGCAGGATAGAAATATAATAATAATAATAATGTGGATAGGATCCAGGTGCAAATTACTCCTGTGAGGCTCTAGCCCCTCATCCCATTCCGCCTCCCAACCTCCCTTCCCCAAAACTCCCCCATTGATTCCCTTCCCCACCCCGTTCCTCTCACTGCCCCTGTGGGCTTTTCTGTGCCCCTGTGAGTAGCTAGTATTGGCAGCAGCCACCAACACGTCTGTATGGCCATTTATGTTCCACTGTCACCCCTCCTAACTGGGCACTTTTTCAAGTGGTGTCTCTCTTATACTTAGCAGCAGAAGAATAACTGTCCCTTTTCACCCCAGCACAGTGTCTTTTCTACTGGCTGTTGCTGGGGGTGTTCTTCATTTTTTAAGATTGTGTGCCCTTTTGGGACAGGGAGCCATTTATTATTATTACTACTACTATTATTATTTGCCTGTAAATTGCTTTGTGAACTTTGTGTTGTAAAGCGGTATATAAATACTATTGAATAAATACTATTGATTGATAATTTGCATGCTAGGAGTGAGCAGTCAGTTTTGCAGAACAGCTTAACACCAAGGAGATACCAGCAAACAGCCACCGAGAGAGACGTAATGCTAAATTGAAAAGAGTCGATCTGAATCAGAAACATGGGGCAAAGTGTTAAAGGCTACCTCCTCCCACACCACATCCCTAATATAGTTCTCCCCAACCCAATGGCTGCTAGGAAATAAAGAAAAACTGAGCATGTCATTAACAAGCATGCTTGGCCCTGAATTTTTTTTTTCAAAGCTTTATAAGCTTCCCAAATGACCCAAACATTTTAGATTTCTTTGTCAAATATAGAAAAACAGGTAAGCATAGCATAAAGACATAGCTAGATGGTGCCATGGCATTCTAGGAAATTAGGAACTGCGTAGCAAGTGCATTTAGTCAAAGAGTTTGCTGCCTCTCTGCATGTTGACTGCCTGCAGTGACAGGGAACAGTTCTTTGAGTATGCATTTGGCTCTAGCCAAGTTACAGTGCGTTGCAACTGTTGATTGAATAAAGCAAGTAACGTATTTGCTCAGTAGCAGGAAGGCGAATATGTGAGACAGAATGGAAATGAAAAGCCTCAAAATGACTATGTCTCTTTTCCATTACCCTTTATGTCAACACTGATCTACTTGTTCTGAATAATTTGCTCATTATAATGTAAATTCACTCCATCCTTCCCTCCAAAAAGGAGATTTTCTTGTTTAGGGGAGAGAGCACAAATTGGGATTTCACTGCTGATTAAAAACGTTTTCAAATTAACAGCTCCAAAATGACCTATGAAATTATTAAAATGTGAGAATCTACTTAAAACATGTACACTTCCCCTGTGTATCAAGCATATGTTTGGTTAAAATGCATACAGAAGGTAAAAAAGATACATGTAATGTTTATAAGATGGAACCTCTATAAACCAACACTCGTATTCAACAAGGGATGTCTAAATCAACACTTGATAAGAATCTGGCTTACTCCGCGATATCTTCAGTGATATCCAATTGGTGAAAGTTACGTACGTAGGGCCCAATCCTATCTAACTTCCCATTCCAGTGCCAATGCAGTTGCTATATAGCCCTGAGGTAAGGGTGATACGACATATTGAAGGGCTGCATTCTTATATAAAAGTATAATCAATAAATTAGAATCAATGCTGCATTCTGTATTTGCTTCTGAAACAACAGCAAGGCTATAAACTCAAGAAACCCCTTCTTCCCTTAGCCAAGCTAAAGCTAAAACAGTAAGGAACAGGCACTACGCCATCTCCGTTCAAGCTATTCCTGAAAAGTAACCAAAGATAGTAGCTAACGGTAGCTAACCGCAGACATAGCTCAGCAAGGTAACTAACTACTAACAGGAAAAAACAAAGATAGAAATAATCTTAAGTGTCTAGTACAATGCTGATGCTAGGACTTATGCAATCATATGTTTTTCAAATTGCTGAAATGTTGTTTCCACTGTTGTAACCTTGTGCTAAAATGTAGTAATAAAGTAATCCATTGGTCACATGTACTCTGCCAAGTGCCAAATGTTAAAACATTTGTATCAAAAATAATCAATGATGTATAGTTCCGGGGTGGACCTATAAAAACAGGTGGAACCCTGGATAGAATGGCACTGCTGTGATTTGGGCATCTGCCCCACAACTGCGCCCAGCGAGGTACACGCTGAATAAACTGCTTGGACTCTTGCTAAGAACCAGAGTGGTCTGTTTCCTTTGAACTAAACAACGCAAAGAGCTCATGCGCCTTACAAGGGGAGAAAAAAACACCCTCTCCTCAGGATGCAGTCCCATTGGCACAGCTGTATCAGTGCTGGAAAGTTGGATAGGATACTGCCTTTAGGCATTTCAGACCCTACATGAGCAATTCTCAGAAAAAATAGGAAAAAGGACGAATTCACAAGGTCTGCATGATCTTCATCTGATAACTACAGCATGAATTGGCAACTTGCATGGTTGAAAGGACCAACAATCAAGTCGGTTTGAAGGGCCAAATGACATTCTGATGAACACATTGGTTTGGTTTGGTTTTCTTTCATAAAGAGCATGTTTGGGTGTGGGTGTTGCCTGAAACTACAGGGGAACTTTAGAATTTGGGCCCTCCTACATGCTTTTACAGTTTTATAAAAACTTTGATAGGTTTCCATATCACATCACTGTTAGCACTGCTGAGGAAGGCACAACTACCCCCGGGGTCGGCGATATTGGGCATCGCAAGAGTTGTGTGGCTGGAGCATGGCTGGAGTTGTGTGTCATCATGGAACACAACATCAGATGCATGTGTGAAGCAGGGAGAATATATAGCACACATTTGTTCCATAACTCAACTTTCTTTTGAATGATTAGGCACTTGTTTTTGATCATGCTAGGAAAAGGAGCACATGAAAGCATAATTCTAGAGCTGATCTTATGCATCGTAGCTTGTCACTTTCTTAATTTAATTGGCAAATCTTTCTAGTTCTGAAATTCTGCCCTAAAATACATACATTAGTTATTTATATAGATGTTACAGCAAGCCCAATTGCTAGTAGAGGTGAGGTTTTGTTTAGAAACAATGTTTCTTTTTATTTTACATAGAACACTGAGCCCCCAAATGCCCAGATACATTCTCACATGCCCTAATAGACAAACAGCTCCAGGTAGTTGTCAGTGGCGTCACGATAGTTTGCGTCACCCGGTGCGGGAGGTCAGTGCGTCACCCCCCATGGTGGATCTTCTCCTCCCACACCATGCAGAATAAATTACAATACCATATGCACAACCTAAATGTAGTGTTGTCACTAGGGTTGGTGTTACTCCCATCAACTTTATTTTAACTATAGTACAGGTCACCCAACACATTAGTAACCAACAAAAAACCCGTGGCCAATTTGATGACACTCACACAATTAAATAAGAGTTCTAGTATTAGCTCTGCTACATGGAAATGAGAACTGACTTATACTAATGATTTTTTTAAAAATCACGATTTTTACATAAAAAGTTGTGTTTTCAGTTCTGGCCATAGCTTTTGATAGAATAAAGATACG
Organism: Lerista edwardsae; assembly: GCA_029204185.1. Taxonomy (NCBI): domain Eukaryota; kingdom Metazoa; phylum Chordata; class Lepidosauria; order Squamata; family Scincidae; genus Lerista; species Lerista edwardsae. Next base: position 18,874,608 of record JAJKFI010000015.1, on the reverse strand, counting down.
ACACTCCATTTTTTCCACTGAATTCCTTGTAAAATTCCGCATCCAACGGTATATAACATGATGGTATTAGCTTGTAAAATTGTGATTTAAAAAAAAAAAATCACAACTTTTATATTAAAAGTTGTATTTTTGGATTTTAGTTTCTTGACCATAACTTTTGATAGAATGAAGATACTACATTCTGGTTTTTTCCCCACTGAATTCCAGGTGAAATTCTGCAACAGTATATAGCATGATGGTATTATCTTTTAAAACCAGGATTTTAGCAATTTTCGTCCTTGGTAGTGTCACCCCCCCCCCCCGTGCGTGTCAACTGGTGTGCCCCCCCAGCGATGCCACTGGTAGTTGTGTATTTGAATATGTCCCTTCTTGACCTATGCACATCACGGCATGCATATTCTCTCATTCATATACAAACATGCATCTTTTGCATCTTCCATCGATCAGTACTAGGAATGGAAAGAAGGGGATTCTCTAAGTTGCCCATGCTGCTCTTCCCCCCTTTGTATCCAGCTCTGCCTACCTGTCTTAGGCCTAATTCTCAATGAAGTGATAAAAGTTTCAAGGCTGTACCCACTTCAGTCAGCAGGAGGCATGTATGATTGACAAATATTTCCTCTATATTTCCTCCATATAGAAAACTAGATGTTTGTGAGAAAAGTTTTAGGTTTGCCATTTTCTTAGCAAATTTGCTTCCATGAACAGAGAATTTTTTTTATAGAGAAGCATGCAGACAACCAACTTACTGTGAGAACTAGGCCTTAGCAATACAGCATGGTAAGCAGCCATCACGACTAGTAGTCACTGAATGACTAGTAGTCACTGTCCTCCATCTTTGTCCTAGATGCCTTTATAGCCATCTAAACTAGTGGCCATCACAATATCTCGTGGCAATGAATTACACAGACAGATTATGAGCTGTGTGAAGAAATACCTCGTTTTGTCTGTCCTAAATCTCCTGTCAATTAGTTTATGACTCCAGGTTCTAATATCGTGAGAGGGGGAGAAAAACTTCCTGCTTTCCATAACATGCATAATTTTATGTCCCATAGCACAGTCCAATCCTAACCCCCCCCCCGCCATGTTGCTTCGCAAAGGAGGGTTGCCTCGTATCTTGTGCGGGAGCGAAGAGAAAGAGAGGCTTGAGAGACGTAAGGGGGAAAAAATTTCCCTTATCTTCCCATAAGCTTCCCTCTCACCCATGTGAATCCTTGGTCTTGCCCCAGCTCTTTAGCTTGGTGCAAGTCTGAGGAGAGAAAGAGGGCATGACAGCTTCAGTAAGAAGGGGTAGCATCTGAGGCAAGACGCCCATGTCAGGTGCCACTCCCTCCTGCCTCTGTCATGTCCCGCCCTCCCCTGTTCCACCTCATTCCGCCTCCCCCGTGACCTACCTTCATTGGCGAGCTGCTACCGTGTGAGGGGCTGCTCTGGCCTTGCCGACAGCATTCCGGAAGGGTGTGGCTCCGTGTGCTTTCAGAAGGCTGCTTGTGATGGCTGTAAAGCAGGGACAGGCAATGTGGGGCTCGCAAGCTACCGGAAGCTTGTGGGGTGGTTCCTGGTAGCATGTGGCCCTTTTCTGCTCAGAGCAGCCGACGACGAGCAGCCAGAAAGGACAGGGTGAGAGTAAAGAATGGGCCAGCCCTGCCCTTTCCGACTGCCACCGTCTAGCTCATGAGCCCCTGGCCAGCATGTGCTCTCACAAGGTGGCTGCTCGGGGCAGGACTGGTGACTGAGGCCAGACAGGGCGGTGGGAGAAGCAACATCTTCAGAATGGTGAGAGGCAAAGCGTGGAGGGAAAGGAAGCTAAAAGCCCCAAACATTGTACCTTTTCCTCCTAAGGAAGGTATGAAAATTTTGATGGTCCTCTTTTGCAGTTTTTCCAGCTCTATGATGTATGCTTCTTGATACGTGGCAACCAGACTCATACACAGTATTCTAAAAGGGCCTCACCATACATTTGTATAGGGACAATGTAATATTAGCAGTTACATTAACTGGTCCTTCCCTATTAACGCCTAGGAGAGAATGTGCCTTCCTCACCCCTACTGCGCACGGAGGGCCCAATCCTATTGGGCTCAACGCGGGTGGTACAAGCGTACAGCCTGTGCTGGGGTTGCAAACATTCCGTAAGGCACAGCCACCTTACTGGTGGTAAGGTTTGCTGCCCCTGCTGGCCCAGATCCATCCTCTTGCATCTGGAGGTACCCCTGCAGAGCTGGCTAGTTTTACCATCACCAGTGTTGTGGCTATTCTGGTCAGACAGGGAGGGCGGAACTGGGTGGAGGGAGGGGCAAAATGGAGGGTGGGACTGGGGGTAAAATAGCCTGCACAGAGTTCCATTGCAGGAGGTGGGGCTTTCCCCTGGGGGAGGGGACAAACATCGCCCTCCTCCCAAGCGATTGCCTGGCTGCCGCTGGGTGCAGCAGTAGCCGTTTGGGGACCACAGCGCCCATGGCATCCAGGCAGCTCAGGATTGGGCTGTGGTTGTTTGCCTTGAGCTCTCCACCATGATCTCTCCCCTGGTTTGTTACCAACCGCTCAAACCTCCTAAGAGTTTATGTGAAATGAGAAAATACTTTTTTATTTTGCCTCAGTGTGCATCACTTTATACTTACATTTAACTGTATTTGCCATTTGGCTGCCTGTTCACTCAGTTTGGAGAAAGCCTTTGGAGTACTTCGCAATCTGATTTGGTTTTCGCCACCCTGAATGGTTTGGTGCCACTTGCAAACTTGGCCACCTTGTTGTTTGTCCCAACTCTGGGTCACTAAGGAATAAGCTAAAAAGCCCCATTCCCAGTATGACTCTTATTAGGGGACCCACTTCTTACCTACTTCCACTGTGAAAACTGTCAATTAACTCCTACTCTCTGCTTCATGTTCGTTTACATCTTAGTCAAGATGTAGCTTGACTAAGCTTAGTCAAGAGATGGGGGTCTTTGTCCGGAGCTTTATGAAAGTCTAAATATACAATGGCCATTGGATTGCTTCTATCCACATGCCTGCTGACACTTTCAAAGAGCTCTCTAACGTTAGTGAGTCAGGATTTGCATTTGTAGAAACCACACAGATTCCCCTTCAGGAAAGTTCATTCTTGTATACTATTAATCATATTATCTTTAATTATTCTTTCAACCAGTTTATTTCAAAAGGCATTAAATTGACAGGTCTGTAATTTCCTAGATTCCCACATTTTTTTATATATATTTCAGGGTTATATAGGCTACGTTCCAATGGTATAGCAGATGATTTAAAGGACAAATTATATCTTTTTGTTCAAAGTTCAGCAATTTCATGCAAGCCTTAAGAACTGCTAGACAAATGCCATCCAGACCCAGTGGTTTGCTACTTTTTAATTTGTCAATACTTTCTAGAAGTTTGGCTGGCACAAGGGCCACCTTAACACATGTTTGGACCACTCTCGGAGTCAGGGAGGATGGCGATCGTCTGTGTCTGTCTCTGACTCCGAGAGTGGTCCAGACATACGTTACGGTGGCCCTTGTGCTAGCCAAACTTTGCTGGCCTAACTGTGTCAGCCTAACTCCAGGTTAGGACTGCGCTCTTAGTTCTTCAGATTCCCTGCCTGAAAAAGTTTCAGGCATGTTTCTCTGCCCTACGTTGTTTGCAGTGAAGACTGATGCAAATAATTCATTGAGCTCCAAGCATAGTTTCTTTATGCTTCCCTTTATTCCCTCATTATTATGAGTCAGTGGCCAAACCACCACCCTGATTTTGATTTATTTAAATAATTTTTTCTTTTTTAGTTGGATGCTTTTAGCTCTCTTTTTTTTGGGGGGGGGGGGATCCCTTGCTACCAGCATTATTTTCTCAGAATTGGGAGAAATTCTCTCCTCAAATTCTGCTGACTTGGGCAAGACTTCCATGTTCTGAAGAAAGCCTTCTTGCCTCTTATAGCTTCTTTGACTCCACTGGATTTGGTGGTGCCTTTCTTGCTTAGTGGGCAGAAGATTTCGTCGAGGGGGTTTCTTGCTTGGGCAGAAGATTTAGTCGAGGGGGTTAATGCCTCCATTTAATTTGCCTGAAGATAAGAGCTGAAGATCTGAAGTCGCCAGTTCGGGACAGCCGGAAGTCTCTGTGAGCGGCAGACCTCGTTAATTGCGACTGATTAAAAGCTGAGCTTCGGCTGCCTTGTGTGAGGGGGAGTTGTGCCGAAGTCCAGCCGCTTCTCTGGTGGGAGCAGGGAAGCCATTTATCAGCCAGCAAGAAGACAAACGGGTGGCCAGAAAGAAGGACTAAATCCAGAAAGATCCATCTGTATGTGTGTAGTTCTTGAAAGAGAGAACATTTCTGTATAAATTGTAAAAACGTTTGGGTTTCTGAATAAAATCTGCCCATGTAAACCACCTTGACTTATAGTCATTAGAGAAATCTGGTGACCTAAGAAAGGCGGTATATAAATCCAAGTATTATTATTATTATTATTATTATTATTATTATTATTATTATTATTA
>JAJKFI010000015.1:18840993-18860472 GCA_029204185.1 Lerista edwardsae | reverse complement strand
TCTCTCTCTCTCTCTCTCTCTCTCTCTCTCTCTCTCTCTCTCTCTCTGGTTGGTGGCAGTGGAGGCAGAAGCTGTTCTTTCACCTTGGCAGCGGTGGTGGCTGTGTACATCTCCTTAACACCTGGCTCCTGCTGGCCACCGTGAATATCCCCTGAGAATGTCCCAAGGGTGACTCTATGTCATGAAAAAGCATTGCTTGTGAGTCATTGTGAGCTCAACATAGCTGCCACTGCCAACATCAAAAAGATGATGAAAAAGAAATTAAAAGGGAAAAGCACCAGTCACATGCCACAAAAATTAGCCAGAAAGCACTCCTAAAATAGTACCTCAGAATTTTGCTGGAAACCTGGCCCCAGTTTTGACTCCTCCCTAAAATTTCACTCATTACCCCAATTTTGGAGTCAGCATTTCTTAGGCGAATACTTCTAGTCCATCCCTTGTATGACTCATCCCTTATGATATAGGCAAACAGGTGTGTAAGGTGAGACATTAAAACTCACGGAAAACTGCATGTTAGATTTTCAATGATCAGACAATTGCTTGAAAATTATTCTAAGCAGAAAAAAACTATGTGGACAAAGGATATTTCTTTATACAGAAGATTGCCCTGATACTTGATATGCTCCTATAATATTAGCATAACATTATTATGTAGCTGGTTTCTTTTAAAATTAGATGTTATTTGTCCTTTCAGTGACATTAGGATTGGTCTCAAAATCTAAGACGGAGCCCTTGGAGTGTTACTTTTTATTCCATTTGAACTGGAATCTGAGTGAAAAATAATCACACAAGTTAGATGTTAAGGGGTTTTCTGTCAAAGATAATCAGCCTGTCTCCTGCACAGGACTGACAGTATCTCATTATCATTCCATGTACCCAGTAGAGGGAAAAAAATCACTCTATAAAGAAGGAATATCTTCAACTGAATATTAGTCAGAATAAGAACTGAGGAAATTACAGGATACAGTATGGTCAACTAAACAGGTCTTCATACTGTATACATTTCTTCAGTGGTGCAGCAAGCAGGAGAGGGGGCAATCTGCCCTGGATACCAGGCCAGAAGGGGATGCCACATGGTCGTGATGTGGCCACACATGCAGTCCAGAGTTTTAAAGAATTTCCAGCAAGCAAGACTCTATAGAACTCTGGCGTGCTTGCAGGCAGAGTTTAGTACAAGCACTGCTGGCAAGCAATGCGGCCATACATGCCCTCCAGAGTTCTCCAGAGTCTTGATTTGTTTGCTGGAGCCTCTTTAAAGCTTTGGAGTGCACACATGCCATATCACTGACTGTCTGCCAGTAAGTGCTCTGGAGTTCCATAGAACCTGGAAGTGACGTGATGACATCATGTGATGACGACATCTCCGCCCTGGGTGCCATTGCCCTTAGCGACACGGCTGCAGTTCTCATAATAACATTTAAGTCTGCATTGGAGGAAACTCTAAGTCTTTATCTGGCAGCAAATAAGAAATATACATCACAATGCGGAAAGGAGTGGATGTTGCAAAATCCTGAAAATAAGAGTTTCCATTTAAACAAGCCATAGAAAAATATGTGAACAATTCCTGCTAAATGCCTAGTAACAACGCATAGTTAGGAAGAGATCCTTAAGGCTACAATCCCATAGACACTTTCCTGGCACTAAGCCTCAGTGAACATAATGGGACTTATTTCTGATGAAATATCCATAGGAGTGCACTGTCAGCAGTGGTTGTCTTCCATTTAGCAGATCTTCCATCTTTCTATGTATGTGCCCTACCCCTATTTATTCCAAGCACTGTTCTACAGATATGCTCCAGAATTTTAAAGAGTCACCAGTAAGCAAGCCTTTCTTCTTGGTTTATGACAATAAACATGGAACTATTTTTACATCAGATTCCCAACCCCCCGTATTTAGGAATGTTCCTACATTGATTTATTCCTCATGTGCATTTGTAAAAAAAAGATACAGATAATTGTTGGAAACCCCCCCCCCCCCATCAAATATTGTTGAAAAGCTGGCACTCTCAGTTACTGGAGATGTTGGGTTCTCCTCCTGAGGAAATGAAATTGCTTCAGAGAAGTCGCCGAGGGACGTTGGGTAACCTATAGTTAGGTATAGGAAAAGTATATACTAAAGTACACCTATAGTTAGGTATAGGAAAAGTAGATGCATAAAGGGCTGTTTTAAACAAAACACCCAGTCAACATGCAAAGCCAAGGGATTTCTATAGGCTTTGACTTAGTATAGTCTTAAACAAAAATGATTGTGCATAAGATATTCTGCTAAACATTATCGTTTTCCCACATATCTCCACTAGAACTGCAAGGTCAGAAGTACTGTAACTTCAGTCCTGAGATTCCGGAGAAGGGTCTGGTGATGTCACAAAGCTGCATAATATTGAGTGAATAATGAAAATGAAATCTGGTCCTAGTTTGGGGTCTCACAGCAAAGTGATGGGAAAAAGTAAAAACGGAGGGGGAAACGCTAATTGTTTTGGAGTAAAAATTTTCCATTTGTATTGAAAAAACAGCAATATTTTTTCAGCCTCAGCAAAATACTTTTTTAAAGAAGTACTTTAAACAGATATTACAGCCAATTACACTGCTGCAAAAGCCCTTCAGCTCCATCTCTGTACAATCTCCTGCTCCTCGGTCCTTCTACACCAATTAGAGGAGGCGGAGTGGCATGCCAGCAATGTGCATGGATCCAGAACAGAAGGGAGGGCAAAGGCTCTCCAAAACACAATTCTCAGGCCCTCTAAAACCCAAGATCTGGGAGCCCAGCTGGAGATCCTGAGATGACCTTAGAGCAGTCCTTACCAAACGTTTTAGTACAGAATCCACTTTTAAAAATGACAATCTGTCACGACCACTAGACCAAAAAAATGAGATCTAGAAATATTTTATTTATTATTATTATTATTATTATTATTATTATTATTAATAATAATAATAATAATTAATTATTAATAATAATAATTGGAGTCCTGTGCTCCCAAGCCTGCTAGAGACTTGATGTATAGTGTGTGTGTGTGTGTGTGTGTTGACATTTGCAAGACTCCCTAGAAATGGAGTTCCTAGAAACTCCCTTTTTCCTCCAACCTCTACATTCATTACAGGGTACTCAGAAGGCTGAACTGGAGAGCAAGATGTGCAGTAAGGGACTTCCAGGCAGGACAACAGGCTGAACAGTGGCGTCTCTACAGGGAGGTCAGAGCTCTACGTTTTGCAAGAAGCCTTACCCTGTCATGCAGAGGCAGATCAAAGGGAGGGCAAAGATCTAAGTTTTGCAAGAAGCCTTATCTTGCAGTGGAAATCACTCCTTTCCTGCACCGTTTTAGCCAATCCTCACAGGGAAAAGCAACATCTTGGCATTGCTTACTGGCTACAGCAGCAAGGGAGAGGAGGGATTTATATGACAGGGTAAGGCTTCTTGCAACACTTAGAGCTTTGCCCTCCCTGTAGATCCGCCTCTGCTGTCATGTAAATCCCTCCTCTCCCTTGCTGCTGTAGCCAGTAAGCAACGCCAAGATGTTGCTTTTCCCTGTGAGGATTGGCTAAAACGGTGCAGGAAAGGAGTGATTTCCACTGCAAGGTAAGGCTTCTTGCAAAACGTAGAGCTCTGCCCTCCCTGTAGAGATGCCACTGAGGCTGAAACTGGGGTTGGGAAACACTGCCCTAGTGACCGCTTTTTAATTCACTGTGATTCACTCTATTTCCTTCTCAGATACAGCAGAACATCCACTGAATAGCTACCCCTGCGTTTGGAAGGTAGTGGGGGGGGGGCTGTAAACGGGGTAAAAGCACACTTTGCATCTTTGGGTGGGTGACCTCCTTGTGTCTGAAAGTGGGCAGTCCAGCCGCTGGTCAACTTAGGGCTTCTCAGTTCAGCCAGGGGCAGAACTCAGAGGGTTTAATTTTGGAAATGCATTAGGAAAACACAGTGCATGAAGTCTGGCATATAGCAGTTGGTTCCCTTTGGACCCCATAGGTCTCCATTGGGCTGATGGCTCCAACACTGATGAAAGAACTCTGAGAATGACTTAGGCAGCCAAGTGTTTAGAGGAGAACAATGCAGCGTTTGGAATACAAAAGCTATGCGGAAAGTATGTTACCATAGAACAGTATTGCTAACTGGTGCCTTGAGAGCCACTTCACAAATGTGTAAATGGTTGCCTCAAGCAGAGTGCTCATTCTGGGGTGACTGGAGCGGAAGCCAAAGATCAGGATTATCACAGATTGAACTGTTGCTTAATTGGGAAGCAGTGGTTGCAAAGTCTTTACCGGAGAAGTATTTTCACAATTGTGATGAGCTACACAGGCCTTTGAGTTGCCTTCTTTCCTATTGATGTTCTTAGATTTTGTCAATGGGAAATGGTATGAAGTCATGTCAACACTAGGACTTGATCAATATGTGCTGCTGGAGTCACAGAGGCAAAGGGGACACCTCTAATGGTGTTTGTAGTAGGAGCCTGTGCCCTGGGGGCCAAGCAATGACAGAAAAATGTCAAGTGTTAAAATGCCGCTTGAATGGAAGGTGACCGAGAATGAGAATAAAGCATAGCATAATCTGCTGACTGGGCTTCCTAAATGAATTAATCACCATAAAATTACTTTTATGAGATTCTAAGCAAAAAGACAGATCACTGCAAACTTGCATAAAGTGATGGGGGCTGTCCTTGAAACTGGTTTCAAAACCTTGGTGAGGGCACCCATTGCAGAAGTGCTGTGGGGCTCACTGGTCTCTGGGGTTTCCCTACAATTCTGCATTAAAATTCAAAGGCCGGTAACCATGTGCGTAGGGCAAGGAAACAGCCGCCTCCTGGCCAGGACTTGGGCCTTTTATAGTGAAAAGGAAAAGTGGGACAACACTTATTATTATATTATTAATTACTAATATTAATAATAGCAGGCCCACAAACATTATATGATGACTCTACAGAGAAGCAGCCCTAGGGCAGAGCTGGAATTCCAGGAGACTATCTGTACTGTGGCAGCTGCATTGCCTGCCTATCAGACTCCAGATCTAGTGCTTGCAAAGCCCTTCATGACCCAGGACAATGATGATGGGCAACTGCTGCTGTGCGTTAGAACATTTTATCATCATCATCATCATCATCATCATCATCATCATCATCATCATCATCATGTGATACACTCTCATTCTTTATTTCTAACAATTCCTCCCCACTCCCCGCCACTGCCTTTTGATCCTGGTAGAGTTTTCAAAGGAGCTGAAGATACGAAAATACAATTAAATTAGGACTGCTTAATTGTCAGGCTAAAACGGTATCCTTGTAGACCAGTGATGGAGAACCTACGACATGCGTGTCAAAGGTGACACACCACAATGTTTGGGGCGACGCACCAGCATTCACCAAAACATGTCAAAAACTGTGTTTTACTCATTTTTCATTTTTGTAATTATTGGATGTTTCTTTGTGTAATACATAGCACCATACATTGTTTGGGATGGGGGATGACATGCCAGAAGAGCCAAGTTAAGCATTTTCCTAAGTTTTGACATACCGAGCCAGAAAGGTTTGCCATCACTGTTATAGACCCATCCCATCAGGCCCTTGCGCCAGTGGTGTGCACGCTCTACGGATGCAGACAGTTACAAACGTGCCATGAAGCTCATTGTGAGAGCGCACAAATCAGGACCATCCATGGGAAGCCTTCCTGCCAGCACCAATGCAACTTCTAGTTTGCAACAGAGCAGATCCGTGCTCCGCCAAGCAGCACAGGGATGGAGAAAGGGAGGGGAAGGGCAGGGAGGGGTGTAAAGGCAATAAAGGCAGAGGTGGCAATGGGGCAGAGAATGGGTGGACTTGGCACCAGATGGGATCAGTGGCAGCAATGTATTCCCCTTCCTTGGCCCGATCCACTGACACTGGGCAATGTGGACTTCCACCAGTGATTTAGCTTGCACAGGTCTGTGCAGCCCCATTGTGGCAGCTGGGTCTTATCCCAGGGCAAGGAGACGAATGTCCTCTCACCTTGTGGGGAAGCCATGCTGGCACTGCTGCATCATTGTGGGGAACCTTGGGTAGGATCGGGCAGCCTGTTTTACAGTGTCAGAGGTGTTAAGCTTAAGACAACTGCAAAGGATGAAGCGCAAGGGCCACCAAGGCCAGCATTGCCAACCCCCCAAAGTTAAGACACAATACATGATGACCACGTAGTACTTAATAGTACTTAAGTAATAGTTAAAGCATTGATGCAATCTAGTATGACAGCTCTTGTGTTTTGCATAGCCAAATTGTACTACACATCAAACCATTTCTTTTTTTTAAAAAAAATGTGGTAGCATCTTACTTTGTGCCAAGACACATGATTACTACGTTATTAAAAATATGTATCAATTGAAAGCTAAATGTTCTATAAAATGACCTCTGCTTCCCCTAATCATGCTATGGAGAAATAGAGAATTATAGAAGTAATATCAGATGTCAAATTTTTAAAAATGGAATCACTCAAGCTACGGCATCTCCCATCTCCCATAGTTTTCAAAGGGGAAGGAATTTTTTCTTCTAAGGAGGTCAGTTATGTGAGCCTTTGCCTGCAGTCTGCCATGAAGGAGCTCTCTCACTGGTCTAGCATGCTGGTGAGAACTAAGCCTCTGCATAGTGGAGGAAGGAGAGCACATGCCCCTCCACCTCCACAGCAAATGCAACAGAAGATATTACAGTATGTGACTTGGACTTCCTGCATATAGCCTCCTCTGACTGAAAGGTCCCTCATGACTGTGCATGCTTAGTGGGGGGACACGCACAAAGTCGTTCGCTATGCCAGAGAGAATCCCTGACCAGGTAGAGGTGTTACCTCAACAGCCTCAAAATTTGAAAAGTAATTCCAAAAAGACGTCATCTTTCCTGGGGCTAGGTGTGATAGTGAAATGGCATTCTCTTACTGCAACTGCAATAGCAGGCAAGGCACGGCAAGGCACTCCTATTTGGTTATTAGGAGGATACAAGCTTGGTTGATCCTCAGAAGATGAAATGGATCAGACCCAGCACAAAAGTCTCTTTTCTCTTGTTGTCTTACTAAGCTTCCTATCAAGTCAGAGAACGATGTGTCTATGACCAGCCTCAGCTACAGTTTCTTTATAGTAAAGCACAACCACAGAGCAATAGCGGTAATTCACAATTTGCACCTAGAGCAAAATAGATTTCTGTGCAGGTCATGCTTCATGAATTCCACGGCAATGCATTTGTTATCTCTTCTGTAATTACACAGAACTGAGCTGCAGAAGGCCTGTGTAATAGAAGGGAACCGTCTGAGCCAGGCACTGGCTTGTTGGGAGCCTAGTCCTCCCTGATGCAGGGTGCAGTTGTTTATATGCATGCTCCAAGCTACATCTCAGCACAGATACTGGGACAGAGACTGATGAGCTTGCTGGCTGGGAGTGGGCAAAGATCTGTCCCAGGGCATCCATGGAGAAGGAGGTGAGACTGAGATTAACACACAACTGCATGCATAGAGGATTTGTCAGCGCTGGAAGGCAATCACAATACTTAAATAACAGAATGTGCCCATAGCATTATGTATACATGATCCATTATGTATGTGTGCATGTATAACAACACAGCATGCATAACAAATTATGTATGATGTGAACAGCCTTGTGAGAAGGGTAATGCGTTGAAGATGGAAAAGCCAGCAAAAAGAAGAATTGCCATATTCAGGTCCACCTGCTGATGCTTTTAAAGTGGAACTGTGCTCCTCCTCCTTCACAGAGAGGCAGAGCCCCCTTACTTTTGTAGTCAGAGAAAGGGAACTCCCAGGAGGACAACTGGCCAATGGGAGTAGCCTATAGAAGGCATATATTCCTGCTGCCATCATCCCGGATGATAGAGACCAGGTGGAAGGGCTGTCTGGGGAAAGAAAACTCATTCCAGAAGAGCACTGAACCCCACAGTAGTGTCTGTAGGGCAAAAAAGCATTGGAACCCACTGAATTACCCATGAACATAGACCAAGCAGACAAAAGGTCTAAATGTAGTTCATTTATAAAAAGTTCAAAAGAAAAGGAAATTAAATAAAATAAGAGAAGGGGTGGAAAAAAGTACAAGCAGGTTAATGGAAAATGCCTGAGCACAAAGTTTTCATCAGATGAGTGCTGTAACCATTAATCACCAGCTTATGGGAGCTAGAATGCTTCTCAAACTCTCAGTCCACAGACCTGCACCCAAAAGTCACCCCTGCATTAAATCCTAAGGGGTTTGGTGCTGGCAGGAATCACTTAGCAGACAGAGCAAAACAAAGTCCCTGAACATGATCTAGCTCTACTTACATTGCTCAAGGAAGGTCCTTGCACTTGCAGGTGAGGAAGTGGGTGCTCCTCTCTGAGCTCCCAACAAGGGGTCACTCAGAAGAGTGGCAGAGAACAACACACACTTCCTGTGTTTTGCCTTATGCCATCAAGTAAGCATAGGAGCAAAGGAATCTACCTAGGTTCTCTATCCCACCCCTTGTACCTAGACAGACAAGTTGGCTACCCAATTGGCAAGATAGCTCTGTTATGTTGCTAAGCAGATAGGAAGATGGACCCTGAATTTATGTTTGGATGTTTGGATTCCAAACAAAGAATAAAGGCTGATTGTAAAGGATGCCCTGGTTGCTGAAGGATGCTTAAGTTGCTGAACCTGTACATAGCTTCTGAGGAGTTAAAAGTGTCCAAAAATACAGAAAAATAGGGAGGATCAAACAGTAATCACAGTATACTAACATGTGGCTAAAATACTGTAAACTGCCTTGTATGTGATGGGAAGGGAATGGCAGAAAATGTTTTAAAATAATAAAATACTATGCAATATAATAGAAAAATTGTGCTCGAGCACACACACGCACACGAAGAGAGCACTATCTCCAGGGGGATAGTGTTTTTATTGAACATCTGAAAAGGCACATGTAAGCTATTTCAATAAGGGAAATCTCACTCTCTAATATTGTTTATGAGATGACAGTCTTCTCATTAGCAGATGGGTTTGGAGATTAGGAGTCATGTATTTAGTTTCTGGTCCACAAGAATGTCAGTTGAATCATTTAGGACAGTAAGTAGAAAAGATGTTATGAATGGCTCACCCCAACCAATCTCTAGCGCCATGCGTCATCCCACTCTACGTTAGTCACAGCTGGGAGCCCACCCAGCATTTCTTGTGACTATCAGCCGTTGCTGAAGGTGGTGGGATGTTGCTGGTCTTTCCAACCGAAAAGATCTACGCAGAAATGCTTTTTTTGTCATGCATTTGTATTGACCTTCAGAAGAGTGCCAAGTGCTTAAGGGCTGATTTGGATCTTCTGTCAGCAGACATGGAATCAGTCCCAAAATAGATGCATACATGTTTTATATGAAAGACTCGTGCATATGAACCTCTCCCTGCCAAACTTCTGATTGTGAATTGCCAGCTGGTTTTCTGAGTGCTACAGTTCACGGATGCATTAACATATATATTGTATATATTACTCAGATACGGGATATTGTATATATTAAACTTGCATGTCTCTAGATCAGCTATTTTCAACCAGTGTGTCACGGCACATTGGTGTGCCACGAGTGGTTCACAGGTGTGCCTTATTTATTAATGAGGCCACTGGGGGATATGAGCTCCCCACCAGCATGGCAGTGTGCCTTGTCTATTGTCAAAAACTAATTGCATGCCTTGACAATCTTAATGCCTTGTCAGTGTGCCATGAGATGAAAAAGGTTGAAAATAGCCGCTCTGGATTAATGAATTGTTCGATGCTGTATATGTTATAAGCAATGCACAATTGATCCTAGGAATCATTTGTGTCAGTTCTTGAAAATCTGCCCTGAGAGTAGCTTTGCTTTGGTTCCTCAGCTATAGGATGGCTTCACTACCAACAGTCTGCCTCATTCGTTTAAATTGGCAAGAAGTCCATCTGGAAATTGGGGAGCTTTTTCTGTATTCATAAAGTCCTAAATACAAGAGAGCCCTGGAGTCAGGTAGGGGCACGAGGGGCAAAGGTGTTACAAACAATGCTACCACTACCTCCACCCCCAAACCCCCTACAAATAATAGTAATTGGCTTCAGAAGCCTCTTGAAGTGCAGACTTTTAGAAATTGACTGACAGCGACATTTTCAGGCCTGGAAACAACTAAAGAGTGGTTTGCCATAACAATGAAAACCAGAGATTTAGAAAATGGGGTGAGTAATCTTTTTTTTTTCTCCTCCTGAAGAAAAGCTACAACAGAAGAGGATGCCTTTATCATGAGGATGTAATTGTCAGCAATGGAATCTCTATTAGACTTGTTCTCTTAGCGAAACATTCTTATTACTGTCACTTCTCAGGGTTGTCATATTCACTGCCTTGACAGCACAAACACAGCCCCGGAAAACCTGTCAGAGAGGCCAGTTGCTTCCCTACATCACCTGACATTTCCAGCTCTTTAATACCAGCCTGTCACAACACCTAAGAGAAAGGCAGGGGCTTGCTTGTTTGCTGCTGTTACTGTGACTACTCAACAGACATACTTTAATCATTAGCCTCGTACTGGCATGCAATTCTGACTTCCATATCCTTGGGAGTTTTCATGCAGTAAAATGCTGCTGGCATTAATCTATCGCACAATATAATTTGCTCACTTGCCCCAAGAGTTAGATTCACAAAAAGAACTCTCGTATTTTACAAGGTGCCCATTATTTCTCCAAGCCTTCCTTTGTGATCTATTTTCGGGGCATGTTCTGGGAATTACATGTATTTTTTCCTAAGGGAATGCAGGATCACTTCCACGTCTTCTCGCTTCATGTTCCGAGATCTGAGGGCCAAGTATTTGCATTTATTTAAATTCTAAGTATCTTTATTCCACCTTTCCCCTCTAATCAGTAGGTCTCTAGGGAGCTTACAATCAATTTAAATAAACAGAAGGCAACACAAAAAGCAGAAACATCCAGACCTGAATGCAAAAAAAGTACTGCATCCCCCAAAGATACAATGGTTGTGTAGTGAATATTCAATACATAGTCCCCCCCCCAAGAAGATCCATCACAAAGGGCACAAGCCTAGGCATATCTACTCAGAAGTAAGTCCATTCAGTTCGGTGAGATTAAGGGTGCAATCCAAGGTCGGCCTTGCACATTCAGCACTGGCACAAGGGCGCTGTCCTGGACACCCACACCAGCACTGGGTCCGCAGGGCCAACCCTGGCAGCAGTGTCAGCCCTGAAGCGCCGGCAGAAGCAGACGCTGTGCCACTTCTGCGCCAGCCAAGTTCGGCTGGCATAGGAGTGGCTCTGGGGGGAGGGAGGGAAGGAAGGAGGAGAGGCATGCCGGCCTAGGGAGGAGGGTGGAATTGGGATGCACATCCAAGGTCCCGTCCCTGGGCTGCACGGCGTCCTTGGCTCAGCGCCTGCTAAATAGCAGGTGCAGATCTGAGGAGTCCATTGGGGCAGCTGGCACCGACCACATGCCACAAATGTGCCCTTGCCCTGTGGAGGGTCTAGGTGGCTCCAACCTGCGCTGGATATAACGCAGGCCTACCGGGTCTGCCCCCTCCAGCGCAAGTTAGGGTAGCGCCCTTACTCTCAGAGAACGGTGTATAGGATTGCAGGCAAAATTAAGCAAACTAAAAAAGGAACTACAGGTAGGGCCTTTTTTATCCACAGGGATTCCGTACCCAGAACCCTTGTTGATAAAAAGGAAATCTGCTAGTAATTTGACCTGCGGATATAGCCCACACCCCAAAACTCTGAACCCGAAACTGTGAGCACAGGCAGGGCTGGCCATGTCAATGACACGACATGAAGGAAGTAAAGTTGGAGGGCAGCAAAAAGTTGGAGGACAGCGAGGCTGTCTGGTGAGCCCTCTGGTTTTGGATTTGCAAAGGCAGCCTTGAGTGCTCTTCGACCGGGGGCAGTCTGCAGGGTCCTGCTGCCTCGAACCATCAGTGTTGACAATGAAAAACTTGAAAATCTGCTGCCAGACAGATCGAGGCTTGGAGTCAGGATGGTCTCTCCCATGAATCTGGGAAAAATATGGTCTCTCACCATTTCTCCACTAGTAGATGTTTGCATGTGGGGTTTTTTAGCAGTCCCCCTGCTGCAGGTGTTTTGAATTAATCTCTCTATATAAAAACGGACGTGGGTATGTGGGTGTGTATGTATGTGGGTGTGTATGTATGTTATGCATAGGCTCCGCAGCGCCTGGCCCGATCCACACGAAACTTGGCAGGAATACACCTTGTGGCCTAGCGAAGAACACTGCGGGGGTGAGACCCCCCTACAGCCCCCGGTTTTTTGGGGAGGGGGGCTAGAACGTCCAGACCAAGGGGATTGCATTGGACTAGAGGTCTGCTGCCACCCTGTGGTCACACACGATTCTGCAGGTTATGTGGTAGGCTTGCAGTAGCTGAGCTGATACACAGGCAGTGCTCAAAACCGAAAGTGAAACGTCTTCCCAGTCCCTGGGTTGCCCAGGAGAAAGAGCAGGTTCCACACAGTTCCAGCACCCAGTCGGATCTGAGATGGACATATTTACACAGAGCTCACTGGCCAGCTGCTCCCATTTCTCATACTTCACTGCAGGTATCCCACCAGATTACCTGCAGACATGGTTCAGTAAGTGTGACAGTTTCAGTTCGCTCTCTGGGTTGATTGTCTACCTGCTTCCTACTTACTTTCACAGTGATAGTGTGCATTTCGGGTTCAGGCTCATCAATACGTTCTTATTTCACTGAGGAGTGGTATTTCTCCACCTGGATCTGACCACTTCATGCTGTTTAGGGGGCTTGGCATATTTCCGTGTACGGTCCTCCATCACTCTGGGATGCCTGGAACGCTGTGCGCCACACCTGCTACACATATCCCTGACGATCTGGACAGAAATACTGTGGGGGGGAGGGCCCCCCTAATTCATTCCTTCTCCTACTAGCACCTCAGGATACTTTGTCCCCCGGGCAACGCCGGGTCACAAACAGCTAGTAATCAATAAAGTGGCCCAATTTAAATCCAAGCCTTTGCCTCATATGTTTTATTATGTGTGTGCCTGGGCAAAAAACTGTGTCAGCCCTAACAAATATTTTTTTTTTCAGTTAGCATTGCATTTTCAGGGCACTCCTCTTTCACGAGCACAGAAAATAAGGCTGATGGATTTTTCAGTGTGCCTTTATCTTGGAGTAACTCTCAAAGGTGATGACTGCATTTTTGTTGATGGATAATGTTGGGTTATACTTTTTTTTTTTAAAGGCAGACTGAGGAATATCCAGAGTTATGGCAAAATGAACTGTGTTTCAGTCATCTCTGTTAAGCCTTGGGATTGTATTTAAAAGCATTAAAAGAACATAGAGCTGTTTGTAAGGATTCCATAATCCTGTTGTTGTTGTTGTTGTTGTTGTTGTTGTTGTTATTTCCACATAGTGAGTACTTGAGGCCCATTGGGGCTTGTGTTTTGCACATGTTTCTCCAATGCCACATGGAAAACCATTTCTAAATCTGAGGGGCTGTTCAAATATGATTTTTATCTGCTTTTTGAACAGGAAAAGTGAAAATTGTTTTCAACATGCCTAAAGTTTACTTCATTAAGTTTTTAGAATCATAGTCTTATTTTGGAAATAGAGACAACTCAGAGTTGGTGCACAAAGGCACTGGCCTCGAAATACTGTAAGGAGGACCTATGAGATTCAAACTCTATGTGTATGGAAATACATATGCACCACCTTTGTCACCACAAAATTATGTACATGATGGGACAATGCACACTGCCCAACACATACATGTGTTGGGCATACATGTGTTGGGCAGTGTGCATTGTCCCATCATGTACATAATTTTCCAGATAGTTAATTTTTTGAAGGTGCCCCAGGATTGTATCCTTTGATGCTACTGCTGAAGGAGCAGATATCCAATAACTAAGTTTTCTTGCTTCTAAATTAATGCCATTTAATGATATAACAGGACTCTACCCAAGGTATTTTCTTCACATGTGCCCCTGCAGGCCACTTCAATCATTCTTCAGCTCCAAAGTGACACTGCAAAAACTATGATATCCATGTTTCTTGGTGAAGGAAGCAGCTACACTTACTTGGCTTGATACTTGCTAATGAGGGAGAAGCAATCGAGTTTTCTATTGCCTATAGATCATAGTCAAATCTATACACTTGTCACAGGCTTGTTCTTTGTTCTCATGCAACAAGATAAACAGTGTCTGGATTACTGATTAAACCCTCACTGCCACAGAAGATAAAATTATAACTAGAAAATTAGTTACACCTCGAGACCTGGCAGCTTTGATACAATGCGTAAGATTCCTGGCTGATGTAACAGACAGTTTCCATTGAAGAGTCTGATTCTAATCCACTCTATTAAAAAGCAATTATACTAAAATAGCACATCAGAAAGGCAGAATTCAGACTTTATTAGAATGCCGGCAAATACTAGAATTAGCGAGGGAAAATTGGCTAATCCACTTAATAATTTAGAGCCATTTAAATTAACTTCCGAGCGCAGGCATAAACAAGAACAAAGTTAGAAGTGGGGCTTTAATAAGGTGGAATTATGCTGATCACAGTTATGTGGAGCTACGTGTGTGCAGCACTGCGCAGAGCCCTGTGGCCCAGGGCCAGCCCACCCATGACATGAACGTACCCTTCACGTGCGGCTGCCTCCCTCCAGCCAGCTGCACAGAAGCTGAATTCATCCGCTTTTCTACTCGTTCACCTTGTACCTACCTTGAGCAGTTCCTTGAGAGAGCAATCCTAACCTGGAATTAGGCCGGCACAGGGAGGCCAGCAAAGTTTGGCTGGCACAAGGGACACCGTAAAGTATGTTTGGACCACTCTTGGAGTCAGAGAGGCCAGCACACAGACATGCACCATCCTCCCTGACCACGAGAGTGGCCCAAATACGCTTTATGGTGGTCCTTGTGCCAGACAAACTTTGCTGGCCTCATTGGGCCGGCCTAACTCCAGGTAGGATTGCGCCCTCAGTCAGTGTAACTACTCTAGACAAAAATTGCTAGAACGTTCTTACAGCAATCTCCAGTCACTGTCACTGCAGTGGAGTACAGGATAGTATACAGTGCAAACAGATCCAAGGGAGAAACTGGGAGGGCTTTGTTACTGGGTTTGGCTAAAAGAGCAGCAAGGTGATTAGAACAGGACAAACCACAAGCATAGAAAGGGACTGAAGTACTCTGTAGAAGAACATACAGGCATCCTTAGTGCACAGGGCAGAGTAGGAATTTCAAATTACAGAGAGATTTAAGATTCCATGTGCATGGGATGCCTTCGGCACTTCTTGTGTGGTCGAAAAGGATAGCATGGGAATGAGAAAGGTAAGTGGGTGCTTTTCTTTTTTTTGGAGGGTGACAGCAGCAGCAGCAGCAGCAACAAATCTGGTTGAGCCATCTCTACTCTGGCCTCAATCCAATAGTTTAGTAAACTGGAACTAATTAGATGTTTGTCACACCAGAGGGTGCAGGGCTGAAGCTAGCTCTGCTGCCCTTCCCCAAACAGCCGACTGATGGGATGCCAACTTTTGTTCAGTGGGTTTTGTGCATGCCACCAAGCTGCTGGCTTGGGCCAGGGAGTTACATTAAGAATACTGTTGCTATTACTACTCAATAAAGAGAATTTCTGTTATTATTTGTCACAACTACAGAAACCACAAGAAAGGCCCAGAAACCACAAGAAAGATTTTCCTTTAGCAAGCCCAGCTTCTATGGAGCCTTTGTGTTTTGATCTACAAAAGTTAAATCAAGGAAAAGAAATTCTGCCAAAATACTGAGGGGAGAAAGAGGGAGATTGCTAAGGAGCAGAATAAAGGTAAGGGCAGCACAAATATTACAATGGAAAAAAATGGCAAGATAGCTTGTGACCACTGTCCCATCATAAAGAATATTTAAGATACAGATCTGAGAACACATTTGCAGGGTCCTGGGACTTAAAAAAGCACAAAATCAAATGGACAACAACAACAACCTCAACTTAATTCTGCAATGTTTTCCAAACTGTGGATCGGAACACACATTTTGACATTTTATTATGTCACAATAATGGCACTTCCTGCTTGAGGATGCCACTATTGGCTAAAGTATAACTTCCAGGTTAATGACGTCGCTTGCATAGGATCCTAACATGAGTGCCGTTGTAAAAGGTGGGTCCTGGTCTAAAGCTACTGAGAACCACTGTAATTGTATGTCTGAGGATTTGCTATCTTGCTTTCTCTACCTGTCCCTTTGAATAGTCATCCCCTCTATATTGGTCATAGTGTCTAATAAATGGCAAACGGTCGTGTGGTACCTAAAACACTGTTTGCAGGATAAGCTTGTAGACTACAACACACACACACACACGGGGGGGGGGAGGGGTAAAAAAATGAGAGCAAAAGTCAAAAAAATACAAGAAATAGAGGAGTCTTGTGACATTTCTATTTGAATGTTTACCAGATAGGAACAGAGTGGCCCATTCACAGCAGTTGTTATATGTGATAATGCCGTCCTTCTAACTCAGCTATACTAATTTAACACCTCTGGTGGGGAAATCCAGTTCCAAATAAGTGTGAACTGCACAAAATCAAAAATGTGGATAAATTCTAGTTCAGCAATTTCATGCTGGAGCTCCTTTTTTTTGTCAAAAAAAAGTTTTTTTGTCAAAAGAATGGGAATTTTTCAGGCCAGCAACAGAATTGCCCTGTGAGACTGGTGTTCTCCACAAGACCAAATGAACTACACCCCAGGTACCAAAGGAGCTTGCAGGTGTAACAGCGGTCTAGCACTGGAATAACCCCCTTGTGCAATGGTGGACTCTCTCACATGAAAGATTTTTAAGTAAACCCTGGAGTTCTACCTGTCAGGGTTGCCTGCACTGATCCGAGGGTTGGACTAGATGACTTCCAAGGTACTGCAACTCTAAGATTCTTTAATTCTATGGGATATACACTACTGGCCTGCAAGTCATGGTGACTAAACTGTAGGGCAGGGAGTGGATAGAGGGCTAGTACTGGGGCTAGAGTCTAGACATCAAAAGGAAATTCTGCCACTTGTGGCTTCGACAGCCATTCCAACATTGTGACCTGGCAACCCTAATAAGCACCCCACCCCCACCCCCCAAAAAAATTGAATGGGGGGAAGGGGGATTTTATTGGAGCTAATCAGATAATTCTTTGTTGCAAGTTTCTGGTCTCTGGACAAAGGTTTATGATGGAAATTTATGTTATAGTTATATTCAACTATATTGAATATAGTTATATTCAACCAGGACAAGCTCTCACAATAGTTTACAATTTAAATGATAATAATAAACATGTATAATACAGTAGGTTGGGGTAGCTATGAGAATCAAAGTAATATAGCAGAAGAAGCTATAAATAGATTCAGGGAATGGCTGATGGTGAAAATGACAGAGTCCCTCTGTTGTATATGCATCTCTCCCTCTCTCCCCCCCCCTCTCTCTCTCTCTCACACACACACACACACACACACACACACACACACACACACTACAATGCACTCAAATAATATTTTTGTGCCAAAATTTGTGTATGTGTTTCTAACAGATATGAACATTCAATTTTACTCACTATCTCCTAAAGGCTTGCAGCATCGATGCACCAACTGAATGTTATTTTTCAAGATAAATTGTGTGGTATGCTCTCAAGGATATAGGGAATTTAAGAATAGATTGTATTAGCCTGTCAGTTTGGAGACATGGACCTTGAAAAGCAGTTGTCTTCCTAATGACAACTTAATGAGGATGTCAGCCTCCCTCTCCTTCCGCCATCTTTTGGAATGACGTTTTTTCCCCCCCCAACAGTGAAAATTAATACATTTCCAAAAAATTGAAAAGTACATGATAACATATGTCAGTCACTGGATCAATGTTTTAAAATGAAAGTTTGCGAATTATGCAATATTAATCACTTTAGTAAACCAGTTTTTTTTTGGGGGGGGATGAGTTTAGAGATTACTAAACCAGATTACTGACTCTAAACCATGTGGCATTTGTATTGATATATTGGGACATGAACTCATTTTGTTATCACACGTTCAGAGACACACTTCCCAGGGCTTCTGTTAATGCTGTCATTTATGTTAGCTGGTAAAGATTTTTTTAAACACTTAGACAGCTGCATTGCCCCAATCAGACACTAACAACAGATCAATCTGGATAACAGCTGCTACCCAGAATGCAAGTGTTGGGAGAGATACCAGAAGATGTTTGTGGTTTGTCAGTGTTTCAGTTGTTTTTCTACCTAATTGAGGAATGTTTCACTTAACAAGAAAGGCACACACAGACTTCCTAAGAGTACATCAGAAGGGGAGTTCTATATTCCTGATGCTTCCATTCTAAATAGTACCTAACTAAAGAAAAGAGTGGAGGTGATATGAACATGGGTCACCTTGACTCCTGGGCCATCTGAATTACCTCTGCAGGCTTCTCAAGGGCCATGCAGAGGAAAGGGGGAAGACAAGCAAGAAGAGAAGTGAGATAGGGTGGTCACCAGACCTAAGCATCTGAGCAATGCCATGTCTTAAGCAAGCTAATTGAGCTGAGCAGTTACTATAGTTCTATTTCCTTCCCATGATCTATTATAGAATTGGGAGGGAGCTAATCTTCTCCCTTAAGGGTGAAGGCACCTGCAGTTCATTGCACACAATGCCAACCACACTGTGTCATAAGCACAGAGAATGGAATTCTTATCTGGGAATCTCCTATTCTGGTTAGAGGAAAGTGGGGCATTCACAGTGGTGAAATTCAGCCAGTTCTCACCAGTTCTGCAGAACTGGTTGTTGATTTTAGGTTGGGAGAGGGAAGAAAGGCAGCGGCTGCCCTGAAGGACATAGAACCAGTTGTTAATTTATTTGAACCCCACCACTGAGCATTCGGTACCACTTGGGATGCCCCTCCCTCTCAAGAGGCAGGGCATTAGTTGAGGTCTCTTCCTCTTCCTGTGGGAAGGCTCCCGAATCCAGTCTGGTCTGTAAAGCTGTCATACGGAAGTCCTCCACACCGCTTGTACCCAACAGCAGTGATGTCATCTGGTAATGAAGAACGGGAACTCTGGGTGGGACTTACGTGTGATTGGCAGCCCGTCCGTTCCGTTCCGCAGCTGCCCTGGCCTCGGGGGGCTGCCCCCGGTTGGCGCGCCCCACCGCTGCTCGCCCAGGCACCTGGCGCACCCCCACCTGTCCCCCCCCCCGGTGAGCAGGCGCCCCGCCAAGGCCAATGGCAGCTGCGGAACGGAACGGACAGGCAGCCAATCACGCGTAAGTCCTGCCCAGCATTCCCGTTCTTCATTACCAGATGACATCACTGCCCAACAGGATACTAACAAGAATAATAGAACTAACCTTCTTCCATAAGATAGTAAAGTAAGAGAAACAGTGTTAGAAGCAATTAAAAAAGACAGTAAGATCGGGAAGGATTCGGGACCTGCAGCATTCCTGACCCTAACGATTCCCACCCAACTGTTCAGGGTTAAACAAACATAGAGAGAGAGAGAGAGAGAGAGAGAGAGAGAGAGAGAGAGAGAGAGAGA